>JAMPIV010001855.1:0-307500 GCA_024509875.1 Oreohelix idahoensis | reverse complement strand
TGGATTTTAGAGACAACATCAGTGAGGCAGGGATGAGATAAGAACAATAGGTAGTGCAGGGGTTGAATTACTAAGATCATTAAGGAAGATCTAGTTTCGTCTACAATCCTGAGCTCAGCTAACCATCGCTAATCATACATTCTAACAGATTCATCTGCTATGAAAGCGGGTGTGAAGGATAATGAAGTCCCTATTGCCCATTTGGTCAACCCTGTAGTGAAGTGAATCCGTATGACAACACGCTCAAATTCCCCGCTCAAAAACAAACTAGCTATCGTATTTTTAAATCTATAAATAACTACAGTATTTGAAATTTTTCTGAGGGGCAAGTCAAATTTACCGCCAACAATTTATCTAGTGTATTTGAATTTTTATAAGAAACAAGTAAAAAGTTACCGCCCACCCCAAAAATTATTGAAGAGCATAGTACAAAATGTACAAAATGTATGTTACAAAATTTAACAACCAATCAAATCGTTTCCATATTTTGTAGTGGTAAGAAAAACAAAGTTACAACTGATCAGAGCATGTATATTCCCAGTGGCAACATACGGCTGCGAGACTTGGACACTCAATAAAACAGTTGCAAAAAATATTACATCATTCAAAATGAAATGCTACAGAAGGATGTTGAGAATACCCTGGACAGAAAAAAAGACCAACAGAGAAGTACTGCACTCACTAAACGTACAGGAACATTGGCTCCTAAATACCATCGCAATAAGGAAGCTGAAATTTTTCGGTCATATAAAAAGACATAATAGCCTGGAAAAAACAGTGATGGAAGGCATGGTCCCCGGAAAAAGGGGAAGGGGTCGACCTAGACGACGGTGGACCCAGGACATCACAGAGAGTCTGAACTTGTCTTTGGCTGATGCAGGTCGACTTGCCCAGAATCGTGATGCGTTCAGAGCAGCTGTAATGGAGACAACGTTCTGGAAAGAATACGTCACGTGATGATGAAGAAAATTTTGGTTGACGCGAAATAAATGCCTATTTTGTGTTTTTGACCGAACGTAGATAATTTATTTCTTAATAACTAAAGATACTGAAAATGAAAGGGATATCTCAAATTATAGCGCTGATGTTGCTTAACATATACACATAAAGATTCCCTCATAAAAAAATTTTTATGGTAGTAGAAAATTTAATTTAGTGAGATTTTCACATCAGGGTAAGGCCCAATTTAATTTTTTTTTAAATTACCCACATTTGAATGCAAAGGAATAACTAAAGGAAAACTATATAGAACGAAAGAGAAAAATTGGCCATTTAATTATCCATTTTGATAATTAAAATCGGTCTACATATAAATGAAATATAAAATGTTCAAATTTAGTCAGATCATACAGACACGCTTAGAATCGCATAAATGCTAGAATCAAAAATTAACTTTTTGACTTCTCTCTGATTGGCCGGGTGTATTGCTATAAATAGTAACAAACTTTTGTAGTTTTCTGCCATTGAAATCATAAAAATCACACTGAGCTGACGTATACAAAAAGACTGTAGACCAAGCCTTTGCCGGTTGGACTAGTAGCGCGGGCTAAGAACCCTTTTACAGCCAGTCAGCTTGAGTGTGTGTGAACTTATTTACCTGAGGGTAAGATTGATAATTTTATTTGCATATTTTGTTAAAGAATTGACCTGTAAAGTAAACAGGCTATGTGTGCCACATTTGTTCGAAAGTGTAACTGACGATGAGATGTGTTGGGTCACGCTGACCTACGTAGGAATGTGTGTAGTAGCAGACTTGTTCGACTTGAAAAATTGGTGTATAGTGTTTGCAAATTTACGACAGTGAGTGTTAGAAGAGATTTAATTTAGTATTTTCTTCTGGAGTGACACCCTGTTCATAGATCATGTAATAAACATCTAGGGAAGGTTAGAATGAAGTAATCAACAGGTCACATGCTGTATTGTACTTGCCATGATTATTGTATGGAAGCCAAACATGGATGAGGTACCCAAGCATTGATTAACCCAAAGAAAGAGTTATGGCATGAAAACTGATGGTAGACAACGGTATTCAAGGTCTTGTGCAACTTGTTAGCACAAATGCCTGACCAAGGTAAGTTTTAATATTGTTAGGGGTGAATTAATTGAGGCAGATCTCTACAGGGAATGGATTGTCCTTCTATTCCAGGTTATATCACGAATTTACCTCGTGGCTGCAATTTCTTGAGAAGAAGAGCGTGTGGGAGTTGAGAGCTCCATCTAAAGACTGGAGATAGACCCCATCTTCTCAGCCAGGAGTTACAGAGTTGGTGATCCTGACTACTATTCAAAGAACTGAAGCAGCAACATTCTGAAGATAAGTCCTTTAGAAAGGCAATGGCGATTCATCCAACCTCATTCACCCAATAAAACTTAACCACTGTGGGATGATGAAAGTAGTAGACCTTGCAGTGTAAGACTGGTAGCAGTATAAATATTAAGAACAGTAACAGTATGTGTAGTCATTCCAGTGACCCTTTAAAAGAAATGGAACAGAGTTTCCAAATTATTTATTTCATTATGTAAATAACCTTTCTTGAGTTTGATAATTCCTGACCCAAGAGATTGAGGTTCAGGACAATTAAATTGTACAGAAACTTTCATACAGCCTTGCTTAATTAATTTTTATCAAGTTGAAGTTCTGTTTGAAATTAATCATTAAATAAAGTAAATACATTTCCCCTATTTGTCAAAGGAAGTGAGAAAGAGAGTTCTTCAGTGTTACATAGCACCAATCCTGACATACTGGAGTGAGTCATGGACAAGTCGTAAATACGTGGGGAAAACACTAGAGGCCACAGAGATGTGGTTTTACAGAAGAATGTTAAAAATACCATGAACAGCCAGAAAGAGCAATGAGTATGTCCTGAAAGAGGCCAGTGTGCAAAGGAAACTTATTTCACAAGTTAGAAAGAAGCAACCCACTTTCTTTGGGCATGTTATGAGAAGAGGATAGCTTGCAATATATCGTATCAACCAGGTAAGGGAATATATCGTATCAATGGGTAAGACTGAACAAAACAAAGAGATAGAAAAGACAAAGAGAGCAAATACTGGACAGTCTGACATCATGGTATGGAAAGAAATCAACAACAGAATTGATAAATAGTACTAGAGACATGAAGTTGTGGAGAGAAATGATCTCCTACGTCACAAGGCATGGTACTTAAAGAAGAGGAAGAAGTGATATCCGTGATACGTTAATAAGCAAGAGGAAAGTTTCAATAGAGCCAAGTGGATAACTGACGGTGCTGTTTATAGTCTTTTTTTATATAATGCAGGATCATGGAGTGGGGCGCTGAGAATGTGCTCCGAGGGCCAGGGGGTGGTGATCAAAGAAAGTTTGGGGAAACATTGTTCTTCAGTAACACCGTATCAAGTTATTCAAGATTTCTGTGCTCTTGTTATCTAAATTATGTTTACTCAGAGTTGTTATCTTCATAACTTTTCAATCACAAGGAAAACACTTCATTTTTCTAAACTTCCTCTTCTACTTCAGGACTCTTTTCAACTTACTTCCTAACTAGTCCTGACATCTCTGACTTATGTCCCCTGTAATCCTTCCGCTATGTAGCCTACAAATTAGTTGACGTTAGAAATAAATTTGAAAGTCTAGGTGATTACTAAGGAATCAGCAAGTTATTGAAAAGTTCGTATGAAATCCCAGGGGTCTAGAATTTTAAGAATCTGCAGTCTAATGTAACGAGCCGACAAGGCTAACTTGTTGAGTCGGAGCGAGTTTACTTCATAATCTCTGCTACAACCAAAAACAAGCCATTAGTTGACGATCAACACCGAATAAGTAAGTGAACAATCACACCAGGGCACGTTCAAAATGTGGATAAATAAATTGACATTTCTAAATTGTATTGCAAAAAGAATATAATTCACTAGCCTAAATAGTAGGCCCTATTTGTTAAAAAGATAACAACTAGGCATCTGCCAACTTCTTTTGTTGACGTCTTGCGTAGATGAACTACTTTCCTAATAAGTGGTTAGTCTAAAAATAACATAGGCCTACTGACTATAAAACGTAATTATCGAAACAAGCATTGCATTGTTAATGTCTCTGGTTGTACATCAAGTGGTAGGCCTACTCACCAAAGAGATGGACTGTATGCGACAACTTCGCCAGCAAACTGCTCAATTTCCCAAATACAAATGACGTCACGAGATAAACACCATAAACGGAAACAGCACGTTAAATACGATAATGCTGGCAAGGGAGGTGTTGTTTATGCCTACCTGTTTCCGCCTAATGACCTTGACCAGACCTCGACCGGCATGTCCTATATTGTGAGGTCACACGTATGCTTGGCCGTTTTAAGAAGGTTTGTGCGACACAGCACATCCGAACAACGCTGGGACCCTTCTACCGTGAGGTGTAGAGGTTTGGAAGAGAGAGCGCCAGACTATCCCATCGGCTGTCCTCCTCCCGGCCCGGTTCCATTCTAGTCCTCGTTTCTTCAAAGGTTGTCTAATGTTGTCCTCCCAGCGGACTCTGGGTCTGGATCCCTGGTTCTTTGTTTCCCATGCTTGTCGTGGCAGCCGATCTCCCCCCACCCTGCAGACATGGCCAAACCATCTTAATTGGGACTGTTCTACTTGGGTCTGCAGGGGGTAGGATTTAAGGCCTTGACGTATCGTCTGGTTGCGTACCATGTCTCTTCTTGTTACTTCAACCACCTTCCTCAGATATCTCATTTCTGAGGTTTGGATCTGGCTTTTATGGGTTGTAGTCATTGCCCATGACTCGCATCCATATGTCAAGACTGGGACATAGGCAGTGGCGTATCCTGGTAATGCGAGCTAGGCGTGCTGCTACTTAAAATGAATATGTACGCCTACTATTTAACTTCTTCCCCTCTTAATTTAAAAACCAACTATATTCAATTACGCAACGATAGTTATTAGGGGTATATGTCAATTATCTCCGAAATACTAATTAACTTACAACTTGAAACTCACTGTCACTGTAATAGTCTGCATTCCCGGTAACTAACAACAATTAATCACAATAAACACTGGACGGACACAGCCGATTTTTACAACTCGAGAGCTGCAAGTCCACCGCACGCATGTTCGTATTGTATTGACGTATCTGGCATTGACCCCGATCCACACAAACCAATCTTTAGAAGTGAATCCGAAAGACGCAGCACGCATTGTGACGGAATTATCCGAGAGACTTCGGGCGATTATAACCAACCAATAAAAACTGCACTATAAAACGCGTCTGGGAAACTGAAACTAGATATACTCATAGATTCTATGCGGGAAAATCCGTTATCCTGATGCGTACGGTCCGAAAGCAGAACTTTAGAAGAGAAATATTTTATAGAATAATAAATTAAATTTTTATTTTCCTTCCGGCATAGGTGTGCGCAGCACGCACAGCACACATAGAGAATACGCCACTGGACACAGGTGGAGCGGTATACAGCCATCTTCGTTTTCTTACCAACCTCTCTCTTGCTGAGGAATCCTCGATTTATGGCCTGAAAAAGTCTCCCAGCTGCTGCTTTTCGAGTGGCCAACTCTTCTTTGATGCCTCCCTTTCGGTCTATAATAGCTCCGAGGTATTTAAAGTGGTCGACCTGCTCCAGGACCTGTTCTCCCAGCTTAATCTGATGTCTTCTTTCTTCTCGTGATATCACCATGGATTTTGTTTTAGAGCTGTTTATGGCCATCCCTCTCTTCTCCAGCTCTTCCTTCCAGACTTGTAGGTTGTGTGACAGGGGCGCTAGGGGTACCTCACACCCAAGACCCGTGCACTAAGAAAATTTATAAAGGATCGTTTGACAGGGATTGCAATTATTGGTTGCTTGCAACCCTCTCAGCAGCAGACTTAACAATTCAAGCAACCCAAAGCCTTATGCAGATCAACATTTAATTCTACCGAACAGAACCGAACACCAAACAAACAATCCAACAAACACCCAGTCAGTGTTCATAGACTGTCTGAAAAATAATAAATAAAACAACGTCTAAGTGAACATCAATAGCATGGATAATAACACTTACCATACAGAAAACATGCGCCCACCTGACATCATCAACTATCTCACACACTCATGCGTGTCGTCCAATGCGACTAGTATGGTGTTGTGCATGAGGCTGGCAATCGCACCGGGTAACATAGGTTGCTACCGAAACCACTACTGCAAGAGCATCTGAATGCTTCATGCTGAGGCAAACCACACCGGTGGCCCCATGCTCCCTCAGGAGCGGAGGAGAGAAATATACAACTCTAAGTACGCCCACGTGCTCTCACAAACCATGTTCACATAACAATAATAATCAACTGGACATAAAATAATATTCTTCAATACATGTACAACAAATAATCTCAATAATGAGAATTAACTACTACCTCTCAACCGACCCACATCAATACTCGTTCTCGCACTCTGAACATGTCGTAAGTGACGACTGGTGCGCCTGGCCACAAACGTGTCATATGTGACCCCTGACGAGATTGGGAACTCATCACATGAAACACATTATTACAGGAACAACCACTGTAACAGCATAAAAATGCTTCTGTTGACTTGTGGTGGACACCAGCCGCATTGGTGTTTCCATGCTCCACCGGGAGCAAACAGAGAAACACCTGTCTCAACTTGCCTTACGCACCAGAAATCTAAATGACTATTCTCCCTTCTAAGTAACCACTAAAGATAAACAGTAGAATAATCAATAATCGTGAAATACACTTAATTACTTTTACATTAAAGGATAATATTCTTGGCTTTAACCAAAAACTGGAACTAAATACACCGCGTGTCGCTCGGCATAACATATTATGGGTTTAACACGCGGAGCGTGTTTAATCAGACTCGCTATCGCCGCCTTTTATCACCACGAGGCTACTATCTTGCGATCGTTAATCTTATCTAAATTTCCAGTGGAATAGCCTTTCTGAAGAATGAAATAATCGCTCTTAAACTTTCACATCTATCTATCTATCTCATTAAACATTAAAATAGCCACATCGATATAATTTCAGAATCCTAGAAAACTAATGCTAATTTAAATTAACTCACGTGCTCAAGGCATTTACAGCTTGACTCTTGTGTGTCTTCTTAGTCTGTTCTCACTGGGCGGCTCTCTCAAACATAGACCGGTTTCGCCGCTTGCTACCCCTTTTTTATAAGCCCTGGCCTAACCACTCAATTTACTGCGCGCTACGCGTCTTAATCTGCGCCACACAGATAACACCCGCGATTATTGCTCCAGAATGCATGAAAACACAGATTTACACAACTAGAGCAAAAACACAGCTAATTCGTAGGCTTATTATGGCCTTGTAATAAATCTGCTTGAAGATAACGTGACCAAAAGGCACTAAACCACATAGACAACATGACTGCCCAGATGGGGCCAGCGCCGAGAACGACAGACCTCAAGATGGCGCTGTCACAGTTGGATTGGAGATGTGCCTCTGATTTAGCAATCAGAGCAACATCATCAGCAAATGCCAGCTCTGAAATACAGACCTGTCTCATCTTCCAGTACCCCACTGAATACTTTCTTGTTCTCTCCTTACATGCCTTGATGACATCGTCCATGAGGAGTGTGATAAGATAAGGTGACAGGATATCACCTTGTCTTACACCAGTGGTGGTCCTGAACTCTTCTGACTTATGGTTTGCTGTCCTCACATAATTTCTGCAAGACTTGTAGCAGCTCTGTATAGCATGAATCAGAGGTGCTGGAATGTTCTTCCTTGCCAAACAGTCCCAAAGTTTGCTCCAGGGGACCCTGTCAAACGCCTTTTCCAGATCTATGAAACAAAGATGGATCTCACTCTTATACTCAAGGGCCTTTTCACTCCGCTGTCTGAGTGTGAAGACTAGGTCTTGAGTACTTCGGTTTGCTCGGAATCCGCACTGGACCTCATCCAATTGTGGCTCAGCTAGGCGTCGGAGTCTCTGCTCTAGGATTCTAGAGTAGATTTTACCAGGGACACTGAGAAGGGATATGACTATGGTTTCCACATTGTCGATTGTCACCCTTTTTGAAAATTGGTGTTATGATGGGATTGACAAACGTCTTGGGCCTGACCATGAAGGACATGTCACAGAGAGCTGAAATTTTGTATAGTGTTTATTCCTTTTCAATATAGCCACCGTCTGAATTGACACACTTCTGCCATCTCTGCTTGACCTTGAAAAGACCTTGGGAGTAGAACACCCTATTTTTCATACTAAACCAGTCATCACATGCCAGTATAACCTCTTCATCGCTGTCAAAATGATTTCCTTTTAGCTGTTTTTTTAAGATTTTGGAATAGAAAAAAGTCTGATGGAGCCAAATCTGGAGAATATGGTGGGTGTGGAAGAATTTCAATATTCAAATCGTTGGCTGCTAGCTGCACAAGCCGTGCTTTGTGAGAGTGCGCGTTGTCTTGAAGCAAAGGAAGATTTTGAGTGCGCGTTATCCCTCGTTTCCTGGTCACAACCTTTCTTAGTTTTGTGAGAAGATCTGCATAGTACTGTCCATTAACTGTGTTGCCACGATGCAGATAATCTTTCAAAAGAACACCTTTGCCGTCCCAAAAAACAGTCAGCATCACTTTTCCTGCAGATTTCTGCGCCCTCGGCTTGACAGGTGTTGGGGAGCCCGGGGTCTTCCATTGTATTCTGGTAATTTTGGATTCGGCGTCATAATGATGTACCCAAGTCTCATCTACTGTCACCATGGTCTCCAAAAAATGTAGGTGTTTTTCCCAGAAACATCAGAAATTTTATCACAGCTCTGGTCCTTCTTTTCCATTGTTTTGTCAAATCTTTCGAGCAGCAGATCCGGTCAATAGGGTACATTGCGCCGTGCACCGTAGCGGGAAAACTCATTGAAGAAACAAACGCGTACTTTACACATTCAGTGCAAATATGATGAACTTTAAATGTGCCAAGTTTCATCTTCCTCCTATGACTCCTTCATGGTCAGGCCCAAGACTTATGTCAATCCCCTTGTATGATGGCAATCTCCCAATCTTTTGGTATGGTCTTGTTGCACCACGCTGCCTGTAGGACCCTTAAGAGTAATAGGTCGCCTGATGCTCCCATGTACTTAACCATTTCTGGTGTTATACCATCATGCCCTGCTGCTTTGCCCATCTTGATTTTCTCCAGTGCTGCCTTCAGTTCTTCCATCTTTGTCATCTTCACCATCATTGGTTTTCTCTTCTGTGCTAGTGTTTATCATTTCTGATGTTTCACCATGCTCACCATCCAGGAGTTCTGAGAAATATTCTTTCCATCTTTCCATTACTTCCTTCGGGGCAGTAAGCAATTTGCCTTGCTTGTCCTTTATAAATTTGAGAGGGCATTGTTTTTTCCTTCCTCATGTTCTTTAGGGTCTTATAGAACAATTTCTGGTTTTCTTGCGCATCTTTTTCTAGCTTTTCTCCAAATTCTTCCCAGGACTTCTGTTTTGCTGCTAGCACCTTGTTCTTTGCTTCTGTTCTGAGTGTCACATATTCTCTATATTTCTCCATTTGTCCTGTTGTGTTTTTAGCTCCTAAGTATTGTTTCCATGCCATTTTCTTCTCTCTTATTTTCTCTTTGACTTCCTCTGTCCACCAAGGTGTTCTCTTTCTCTTGTTCCCAAGTCGGACTTCACCACATGCTTCTGCAGCAGCTGTCTTTATGATGTCCTTGAATTTAATCCAGAGGGTTTCCAAGTCATCAGATTGTTCTTCTGTGTTGTTCACCGCTGCAGCAATAAGCCCCTAATATCTGGTCTTAATTTCTGGCTCTCTCAGCTTGTAGGTCTTAATGTTTATTTCTCCTGCTCGTTTACTTAGTTTCTTGCGTGATGTTGGGCAGTTCCTAGGCTGAGCAACTCTTTCAGTTGTTCTTTTGATTGTAAGCAGGTAGTGATCACTTTCAATCTCTGGCCCCCTCCAAACTCTAGCATCCCGGACATATTTGAATGAGCTCCTCCTAACAATGGCATAGTCGATCACTGACTTCTCATTCTTTGTTGGTTCACATCTAATGTATGCGTGTATGCGCTTATGGGGGAACTTTGTGTTTGTAATGATCAGATTATGCTCACTGCAGAATCTAAGGAGTCGCTTTCCATTGTCATTGAGAGTATCTTCTCCATATCTTCCGATAACTCCATCCCATCTAGCATGGTCATTTCCAACTCTGGCATTGAGACCTCCGAGCATGATAATTTCATCTAGGCATTCGTCCACTGTCCTTTCAAGCAGCTCGAATAATTCCTCCTTGACCTCTGCTCTCTCATCCTCATTTGGCCCATACAATATGACCAGGTTGACTATGTGCGGCCGTATGACCTACCACCATTAGCATTTATTCATGCTGGAGGCCGGTGTTGAGTACGCATCATGGGGCATAGCGATTATGTTAAAGTGGAGTTGGAGAGAGATCGCTTTGCACCATGTTGTACACTCACCAAACACAATAAAGGCGATCATTAACTATGATTACGAAGTAACGTAAAATGACGTAGAAGACATAGTGACAGGATTCCATAGCGTCGGCTTGTGTGGCAAGGTCCACTTATAGCAGTGTAGTTGATTCTACTTTCAAGGTGTTTATATTAGATGTAGATTTCAAGCAGAAATCTAGTGTGATTCTAATTCAATTGGGGATAAACCCATCTCGTCAGGAGTTATGAGATTCGGGTAAGATTTAGGCTAGTATAGCCACCAGAGATATTTGAACAGATCAAGGGTATCGTAACCGTCATGGAAGGGTATGGATGCTCAAAGAAAATATGTATGATTGCCGACTAAAAGAAGATGTGCAGGAAGGCACCGAAGTGAAATATTATGTATATGGAAGGAAGACAAAATATGTCCAGTGGAATTCCTAAGAATAAAATATATGAAGGAAATAATAATTATGCTATGAAAGCACTAAAAGAAAGATAAGTCTTGATAGCCTAAAGAATTTTGAAGAAGCATGGACTTATGCAGAAATAATTTATGAAATGCCAGAATCGATGATTTAAATGAAACTGTCAAATTGTATTAAGAGCAATGTGTCGCTCATATAAGTTACTGTGTTGAATAAAGTGAAAGTCGTTTAAACACAGAAGTTTTCGAGAAATGATTTCCAGTTGGAAGCATGAGTTTGTAGAGATATAACCAGTTAATATTTGATGACAGTTAGTCAGATGAAAAGACGTAGAACACAAAGAACAGTTCGATTACGAATAGAAAAACTGTGGCCAGAATTTTGGTGACTACATTTCAGAACATTAATACAATATCCCTAGACATCATTCAACATACTGGAGCCAGAAGGAAAGTTCCTTAACAGATAGGACCCGAGAAAATTCATGGGGTTTCTCGTCCGGTAGTCACCACTACAAATATATGCCACATTAGTCAAGCTTTTCAATAAGGAAACAGCTCCAATATACAAGGTATTGAAAATACTTTATCAAGAACATTTATCGTTTTAAGAAGGTCAAGGTCAAGGCGCAACCTTATAACGGCAAGAAAGGATCAAGGTTTGGAGCAACCTAATTAAGACGGGAATATCGCCAGAAACAACTATCATCAGCGGGAAAAGGGTCGTGAACTGAACATTTTGAACTATATTTCGTTGACCTGTAAAATTTTAATCGGCAACACAAAGCAGTGACGTCATATGCAAATGTTCCCAACTGCCAAAAGTCAAACAAGCCTCTACAAGGAAACTCAGGATTTCACTCAAAATAATTCAAGATCATCATCCTTCGATCAACACGTCGAATAGATCTACGAAGCATCGAAGATTACAATACCAGCTTCGCTAGAGAAGGGTACTTTCCAGGATCTGGGTGAGATCGTTCCTTCGTAAAATCAAACAGTCAAAAGCCAGGACTGAGGAAGATATTTTACCACTGCAGATAAGTTCATGTTCAATGTCGAAACGTATTATCTGATCATCTGAACACCCATACGTCACCTTTTCTTGCTGATCATAATCTTTTATCATTATATTATACGTTTATCATCCTTATATGTATTGCGGGATTGGTTGGTAGGGCTTAATATTTCTGTAACTTCTTCGGAAGATCCAGAAATGTTAACGATTCTGTAGGGTTTTATTTAATGAATTGTCAAAGAAGTCCAGTGATTACACTGTGGAGTATTTGTCTTTGATAATCCATTGAATATATTTAATAATTGTTTAGTTGTATCGTCGAGGTATCGCGTCTACTTTGGTTAATATTCTTATTTACGTAATAAGTCATTGTTTATTCGTCTGTTCACTATCTCCATCTTGTCTTCTTGTTATATTCGAATACGACTTTCTGTAATCATATGTCAATTTTTGTCTTGTTTGATTAATTAATATTTTGATACACATTTTCTTTATTTATGTACTTGTTGGACTTAGTTTCTTTTTATCTGTTGTGGAATGTTCTGTGATTTGTAAACAATCATTATCATCATCTTTGGCTAACTTGTGCCATTCATTACCATTGTATGTAACATTGCTCTTATATGAATTGAATTGACATTACGTTTAAAAAAAAATATATTGTTATCGATATTGATAATTAAATAAGACTGCATAAAACAGATAAGTTTACCTATAATCATGTCATCCTTAGAAGATTTCAGACAGGAAGGTATAAGAAAAGGTTTATCAGGTGCGAAATTAGATGATTATGCAGAAACCAAATATGATAAACATGTAGCCCACTTAGACAAAATATCAGAACGTGAACTAAGGGCACAAGAAAATGAATTGAGAGCTAAGGAGTTGGCTCAGAAGGAAAAAGATCGTGAACATGAATTGGCCTTACGTGAACATGAATTGGCCTTAGAGAGATTAAAAATGGAGGCAAAGGAGAAAGAAGAGAGATTGAAAATGGAGGCTACTGCTCTGGCAATAGAAAAAGAGCATAAAATGAAAATGGAATCTGATGCTCTGGCACGAGATGCAATGGAAAAAGAGCATAAAATGAAAATGGAATCTGATGCTCTGGCACGAGATGCAATGGAAAAAGAGCATAAATTAAAAATGGAGGCAATGGAGAAAGAAGAGAAATTGAAAATGGAATCTGCTGCTCTGGCAATAGAAAAAGAGCATAAAATGAAAATGGAATCTGATGCTCTGGTACGAGATGCAAGGGAAAAAGAGCATAAAATGAAAATGGAAGAGAAAGAAAAAGAAATTGAACTAGCAAAAATCCAGTCTCAGGCTTCCGGTGATAACTTTGGATCAAATAATGATCATTTGTCGTGGATGCCAAAATTCAAATTGCCTAATTTTATCGATACTCGAGATTGTATCGATAGTTTTTTAGAAAAATTTGAGATGAAAGCCAACGATATGAAAATACCTAAATATCGCTGGAGCAATTTAGTATCAGATCATTTGACAGGAAATGCCCAGAAATGTTTCATGCAATTAGATCAGCAAAGTCGACTAGACTTTGATATTGTAAAGCAAGCCCTGTTAAGAAAATTCAGGTATATGGAAGAAGGTTTTAGGGAAAAATTTCATGCAATTTTACCTGATAAGAAGGTTGACTTCGGAGAATTTATCTCCTCCATAAAACTTTACCTCAATCGTTGGATTGAGTTAGCTGAAGTCCCTAAGACTTATGAAGGGATAATTGATTTAATGTTAAGAGATAAGGTTCTTTCGGCATGTAGTGCCGACCTAACAGCTTTTTTGCAGGAAAGACGTCCCAAGACCATTGATGAGTGTGAGAAACTAGGTCGACAATATGTCGTCGCCCATCCAGACAGAGATATCAAGAGATCTGCACCAGATTCATTACCGGTGGGTGCTGCCTATCATGACTATGGAGACTACCGTCAACGTTCTAAAAGTTCGGATGGTAGAAACAGGTTTAATTTTAGCTCCTCCAATAGAGGAAGATACAACTTTTCAAGAAGGTATTCACCTGCACCATATGAGAGAAACAGGTTTCGTAATTTCTCCAACAGGGGTCGTGGATATCACAATGGTAGATGGAATAATGAAAGACCACAATGGGATGGTAGGTTTAAGAATTATCAAAATAATCAAAACATTGATGATAGACAGAATTACAAGAAAGGTGGTAACCAAAATAATTCACGACATGCCAGCAGAAAACAACAACATACCAATGGTTGTGTGGAGCAAAGTAATGCTACTCCTGATACCAACCATGCGAATGCCTGTGTCATAAGGTCAAACAATACTGAAGAGTGTACAGAATGTAAAACTTTGTATGTACCAGGATCTCAAACGAGATTACTATGCGGTCATACATTGCCTACCATGGCATCATGTGAGAACATAGGACGTCTCACGATACATAAGGGTTTCGTATATAATAGGCCCATAACTGTATTGAGGGACACGGGATCAACTATTGTAGGTATTAGAGAATCACTTATTGATAAAACAGCTTTGACTGGTGAGTCAGTAAAATGTGTCACATTTGGTGGGACTATTGAATGGTTTCCACTGGCAAAGGTAGAAATAGACACGCCTTTTTATACTGGTCTGGTGACAACATGTGTTTTAGAAAATCCAATTACAGATTTAATAATTGGAAATATCCCTGGAGTAAAAGAATGTTCTCCGGGTGAGATTGCAGAATGGGTTAAATTCCACCCACTCATTGCTAAGGCTGTAGTCACTAGGGCTCAACATGCATCTGATTTAAAAACTGAATCCCCATCAATAGTAACTGAAGACGTATCTTTACGACATGCACATGATATTACTCCAGAGTTGTTCGTAACAAAACAAAAAGAAGACGAATCTTTGAGACGTTTATTTAATTTAGCTCAATCAGGAGAGGTCATACCTACAAAACAATCAACATCTTGTTTTAAATTGAAAAACTCTGTTTTGACTAGATGTTTCAATAAAGGTACAAATACTTATACACAAATTGTAGTACCTAGAATTTTCAGACCTTTGGTTTTAAAAACCAGTCATGATATCACTATGGCAGGTCATATGGGTGTTAAGCACACCTTAAGCAGAGTTACTTCATGTTTTTATTGGCCTGGCGTAAATAAAGACGTCAGACTATATTGTCGTTTATGTCCGACATGCCAGAAAGTATCTTGTAAGGGCAAGGATCATATGGCACCCTTACAGATAACAGATGTACCAACGCGCGCTTTTCAGGAAGTTGCCATTGACATCATCGGTCCGATAGTCATGTCAGAACGAAAACACCAGTATATTTTGACATGCATTGATCTTTGTACAAGATGGCCCGAGGCCATACCATTGAAAGAAATTACTATTTCAGTGGCAGATGCATTATTTTTGATATTTTCAAGAATAGGATTACCTGAGATAATCTTGTCTGGCAGGGGGACTCAATTTATATCACAGTTAATGAGGCAGATTAAAGATATGTTGGGTATTAAACATGCTTTTACCAGTCCATACAGACCTTGCTCAAATGGGGTGTGTGAGCGCTACAATGGGACTTTAAAAATAATGTTAGGGAAGGTTACAGAGTCAAATCCTCGTGACTGGGACAAACTGTTACCGGCAGTTCTCTTTGCTTTTAGAGAAGTACCACACGAGAGTACAGGGTTCTCTCTGTTTGAACTCGTCTATGGGGCCAATAAGAGAGGTCCTGTACATATATTAAAAGATTTACTACTTGGCTCTACCAAAAACGAAGAAACTCGCAGTAGTTACGAGTTTGTTACTGATCTCAGACAGCGTCTGTCTGATGCTTGTAAGGTCGCAGTACAATCGATTCAAAACTCCACCCAGAGATCGAGGTTGCTTCACAACCAATTTCGAAAGCTAAGAAAATTTTCACCAGGTGATGAAGTTCTTTTACTGCTTCCTACAAAAGAAAATAAACTACTAATTTCTTGGCAAGGGCCATACACAATAAACAAAAAATAACTGATGTCGATTATGTTATAAACATCAGGGGAAAATGCAAAACATATCATGTAAATATGTTAAAAGCATATACTCAACGTCCTCCTGAATTACAGGACATTTTGAACAATATTGATGATGAGACTATTTCTTCATCTTTTGCAGTGGTCCATGCAGAGGACACTGTTTCATCTATTCCTTTGAGGTTTACTTTACCTCCACTAAAATCAGTTGAATCTTGGAAAAATGTTTCCATTTCCCAATCGCTTCATCCTTCTTCACAAGAACAAGTCAGAGACATTCTTAGATCTCTTCATGATGTATTAACGGAATTACCTGGTCGTACTAATTTGATACACATAATATCATCATTACCAACCATAAACCAATTAAATTACGACCATATCCAATTCCTATTCACTATAAAGAGCATGTAGAGAAAGAAATTAAGGAAATGCTCAACATGTGTATAATAGAACCCTCTTCGTCACCATATGCTTTTCCCATGGTATTGGTGAAGAAACAAGATACATCATTAAGAATTTGTATTGACTTTAGAAAATTAAACAGCATAACCGTTACTGATGGGAACCAATGCCAATCTTAAAGGATCTTTTGCCTCAGCTATCGCAGGCAACATATTTTAGCAAATTGGACTTATCTAAGGGATACTGGCAAATCCCGTTATCAGAAGAATCAAAGCCATTAACAGCCTTTACGACACCACTTGGTTTATTTCAGTGGAATTTTATGAGCTTTGGTCTAGTCAACGCACCTGCGACATTCGTACGCATGATGCGCCTCTTACTAGGCAACAGACAGGATATCATTACCTACATCGATGATATTTGTTTATTTCACTCATCGTGGAACGAACATGTTCAAGGCTTAACCTCGTTATTACATCTCTTACGATCACATGGTTTGACAGTACGTCCATATCAAAAGTTCAAATCGGTTTGAGGGAGATATCTTTTTTGGGACATCGTATTAGTCAAAATAAGTTATGTCCAGATGAAAAAACAGTTAAACGCATCCTGGATATCAAAATCCCCTCATCAAAAAAAAAGAAGTGAGAAGTTTATTAGGTTTAATCAACGACTATCACAAATTTATACCGAACTTTGCTTCCCTATCTGCACCATTGTCTGCCTTGACGTGCAAGGGTGCACCATTAAAAATTCAGTGGTCAGATAATGCTAATCGTTCGTTGAATATGATAAAATCTGCATTTTCAAAGCATCCTATTTTATCGATTCCTGATGCTCGAAAAATCTTTTTTCTCAGAACGGACGCTTCGGGGACAGGCATAGGTGGCTGTTTGATGCAACGTTGGGACGACAGGCTTCATCCATGTGTCTATATCAGCAGGAACCTTCTACCAGCAGAACAACGCTACGCAGCTGGCGAGCGGGAGTTAATTGCCATTGTTTGGTCGATCTCCAAGCTTTCAAAATATCTAATCGGCCGAAAGTTTATACTACAGACAGATCACATGCCGCTAACAGCACTAAAAACCAAGACATACAACAACCCAAGATTACACCGATGGTTCTTATTGCTGCAGGAATTTCATTTCGACATCCAACCAATTCGTGGATCCGATAATTGGCTAGCGGATCTGCTGTCCCGATGGTCTGATGAAAATAACTAAAACTAGGTATCCTAATAGAATGTCAGATCATGCACAGTCAAAAAAATTGGAGAAGATGAACAGATTGTCATATTAATTACACATACAAAAGTGTTATGACTATTCACGCTGACTAGTTACTATACAGAAGTGGACATTTAAATAGTTGACTTAATATTCCATGGTTCCTATGAATATAACCTAAATGAACTGGAATAATGACATTATTCCGAGTATTGACATTTACTATACTGTACAGCATGTGCTGAGGTTCTATTGCATTCACAGTGAAAACATACAGACTCACTCGCATATCAACTATGGGATAGTATACATATTGACATCTTCTTCTTCTTTGATCCTTAGCCGCGTAAACTTGCAAAAAAGGGAGGAGAATGTGAACAAGAAGATAATGAAGTCACATACTTTGAGAAAAAGAGAGCTATCCAGACTATCAGAAGAGAACAGAACCAACCCAAAGACGACTATCACACTCTCGACCGGCAGGGACAGATAACTATTTTTCGACTCAGGACAGGGCATAACAAACTGAATAAACACATGCACAAGCTACGATTGTCTGCTTCACCACTGTGCACATGTGGATTAAACGAACAAACTGCTGAGCATGTTCTACAGGACTGTCCTCTGTATGACCAGTTAAGAAAGATATACTGGCCGAATGACTCAACACTAAACTCAAAGCTATATGGAGTTAAAGAGGAACTTCAAACAACAGTCGAATTCATCATGAGAACTCGTCTGACGGTGTAATCATCAAAGATGCGATCGCAAGAAGAAGAAGAAGCCGCCGACCGTCAAAGCAGTCAGTTATATCTCTACAAACTCATGCTTCCAACTGGAAATCAATTCTCGAAAACTTCTGTGTTTAAACGACTTTCACTTTATTCAACACAGGAACTTATATGAGCGACACATTGCTCTTAATACAATTTGACAGTTTCATTTAAATCATCGATTCTGGTATTTCATAAATTATTTCTGCATAAGTCCATGCTTCTTCAAAATTCTTTAGGCTATCAAGACTTATCTTTCTTTTAGTGCTTTCATAGCATAATTATTATTTCCTTCATATATTTTATTCTTAGGAATTCCACTGGACATATTTTGTCTTCCTTCCATATACATAATATTTCACTTCGGTGCCTTCCAGCACATCTTCTTTTAGTCGGCAATCATACATATTTTCTTTGAGCATCCATACCCTTCCATGACGGTTACGATACCCTTGATCTGTTCAAATATCTCTGGTGGCTATACTAGCCTAAATCTTACCCGAATCTCATAACTCCTGACGAGATGGGTTTATCCCCAATTGAATTAGAATCACACTAGATTTCTGCTTGAAATCTACATCTAATATAAACACCTTGAAAGTAGAATCAACTACACTGCTATAAGTGGACCTTGCCACACAAGCCGACGCTATGGAATCCTGTCACTATGTCTTCTACGTCATTTTACGTTACTTCGTAGTCATAGTTAATGATCGTTTTTATTGTGTTTGGTGAGTGTACAACATGGTGCAAAGCGATCTCTCTCCAACTCCACTTTAACATAATCGCTATGCCCCATGATGCGCACTCAACATTACCCCCTCGTCCCGCGAGCGTTTACCTCGGGTGGACGCTGAATAGAATATTAAGTAAACACTAATTAATCCCGATCAAAACCGATTAATTTCGATTAAGAAAGATTAATTTCGATTAAAGATTGATTACTTGCGATCAAACCCAATCAATTTCGATTAAAATTGAAAGTGCAAATAAAATGTCACTAAAAGTTATAAGTGATGAAAATAAATACTCTAATTATTGTCTATAAAGTTTGTCTCACTTTCCTGAAATAGAATTCACTAAACAACATCTGGAAGTCCTCCCAATACAGCACAAGCACAAAATTAAGATTATATCAGAGCTGTGTGCTTTCTGTGCTTCTCTATGGTGCGGAATGCTGGAGAGTTACAGAGAAGGAAATGTCGAAATTGTCCTCTTTTCACACAACATGCCTAAGAAAAATTCTCCGAATCTTTTGGCCAAACACCATCAGCAACCAAGAACTACTTATTCGGAGTAACCAGGAGGACATGCACACCATCATAGCTGGCAGTCGCTGGAGTTGGGTGGGCCATGTCCTCAGAAGGGACCCTGATACCATCGCAAGAACAGCTATGCTTTGGACCCCTGAAAAAAAAACGAAAGAGAGGCCGACCAAAAACAACTTGGCGGAGAACTGTGGAAGCTGAGATGCAAAGAATGAACCACAGTTGGGGCACTGTACGAAGGATGGCCACCGACCGAGCAAAGTGGAATCAATTTGTTGTTGCCCTACAAGACGCCACCAGGCGTGATGGCCGCTGACTGCTTTGACGGTTGGCGGTTATGGATCAAAGAAGAAGAAGAATAGACACGGGAGCATCGGTTAGTCTGATTCGATACCAATTGTTTAGAAAAATTCAACATCTCGTGAAATTCCAACATTCTAACACATACATGGCATCGGTAACAGGACAAGAAATAAAATCGATAGGCACTGCGTGGATTACCTTCAAATTGGGAAATCACAAAATTGTACATCCCTTTGTAATCACAAAAAGTATGTCCAGAAACCTGATTCTAGGACGGGATTTTCTTCACAAATACCAGGCGAGAATATACTTTGATCTTCATAAAATCATAATTCATGATGAGTATAAAGAACTACAGGATGACATACACATTGCATCCTTGGTACGCCTCACCGCCCCTGTCACAATAGCACCAAATTCTTTGCTGATAGGAAAGGGGCGTGTTAAAAATTCGTCTTATATTGTGCCAGGCCAAACGGTTCAAGTCAAACCCCTGATAGATGAGGCGATCAATGATGACCCGTTAATAATGATAACAGAAGGAATCGCTGAGGTTTCCACATCCAGGGATTTTCCCATTAGGATCCTTAACACTTCAGGGAAAGCCACCACCATTAACAGAGGTACGATTTTGGCACATGCAGACACATCATCTCTAAAGCATGTAACAGCAGACAGGAGTTTCGCCCAGTCTCCCTCACCTACTGTTCACAGACATCACGCAGACTCTAAAGTTAGCAGGCACCAAAGCGTACAACGAAAGGATAATGATCCTACAGTACAGAAATCTGATGCATGTCCCGCCGCACAAGACGACTACGCGGAGGTTATTCTACAGTGCGCAGTTACAATGTTGAAAATTACGCCAGAAAAATGAGACAGAATTTTCGCATAAACATAACAATGGTCCACGGTATGAAAAGGATAGACACATCATTAATTTGGTGATGCACGAGAACCCACGTAGAAAATGGCAGAGACAGCAGTACCCAGCCCAGACCATATCCGGTTCGAACCCCAGAAGAGCACAGTCATTTGCACCAATAAAGAACTCTCAAAATATCAGAGACCCATTGACAGGAAATCCTCACAGGACGTGAGAAATTCACCACATTATTGCCGCAGCGGAGTAGAGAGCACACCTCATAAATTCCATGAGAGATCAGGCAGCACATATCAGAGCAGATTATCGCAGTCGCTGGAAACCTTAAGTACAACTGACGAAAATAAACCACGTTTGACGAAATTTGTAACGAAACATCAAGACGTTTTTGCCTTGAATGATATAGAATTGGGCAGAACAAATACTGTCAAAATGGACATCCAAACAACCACGGAGGAACCAGTTCATTTAAAGCCATACCACACCCCACTGAAAAACAGGGAACTTGTAGAAAAGTCTATAAACGAGATGTTGGCGGCTGGAATTATTGAACGGCCCAGGTCCCAATGGTCCTCTCCATATGTGAGTTTTTCCAAGAAAGATGGATCCAGCCGTTTTTGTTGCGATTATCGTGCTCTCAGCAAAATTACTAAAATCATTTCTTATCCCCTGCCTAGGATTGATGATTTACTGGCAACATTAGGGAAGTCTACTTACTTCACCACGCTTGATGCAAGGTCTGGTTTTTGGTGCATTCCGATGACTCCAGAGACAAAACAAAAATCCACTTTTTGTACTCACGTTGGAAGTTTTGCATGGAATGTCATGCCTTTGGTCTCAAGGGTAGTCCAGCGACATACATGTCCTTAATGGATGAAGTCCTTAAGGGATTGCAGCCATTTGCGCTGGCCTACATAGACGACATACTAATTCACACAGCAGGCTCTATTGAGAATCATCTCCAGAAGGTAGAAGTAGTGTTCGACAGACTTAGACATCATCAGATCAGACTGAAACTGGCGAAGTGTGAGTTTTTAAAGACGGAAACAAAATACCTGGGATTCGTCATAAATTGTGATGGCATTAGACCAGATGGGGATAAAGTAAAAGCTATTAGAGAGATGCCCAGTCCAAAAACAGTTAGACAAGTAAGGTCTTTTATCGGTTGCTGAATTTCTTAAGTAAATAAACTTCGTATTACGTTCACCGCTGTCGGCGAGATGTATGTTACCAGATATTTAAAACCATCAACCATCTGTCTGTCATAATCTGTTGTAATCGTCAAAGTGGTCATCAGAAGTAACTTAACATCACCATCCAACTGCCTACTGTTTAGGGCAGTGATACGAACCCTTTATACACACCATCATCCCACGCCATCAGCACTCACGGCCACATTAAGATGTTTGGTGCCGAGTGACCAGCCCTACACTAGGTAGTAGCAGCAAAAACTATCAGATCCAGTACGGTACAACAACGAAAACAGCAAACGAGAAGAAGGACAGCAGAATTAAGAACAGATGAATATTATGGAATACAGTACAGATGAAAAGTAACGCCTACAGATGAAGTAACACATCAAAGTCAGGAAAAGCTACAGCACAGCAAGAAGCATTGTCAAGTAGGAAGTCATAAGAAATCCTGCGTCAAGGTCAAGTACAAAGAAGAATAAAATCCTGCGCCATGTCAACAAAGAAGAGGCCCTGCATCGAAGAAAATTTTTTTACACCACCCAACAACCACTGGTGTATCCACTCATGCATGAAGGAACGATCTGATCTAATGGCATGCCAAATGCGAGCGCGTGAATTAGTCAAGATTTTGACGAAATGGGTTTTAAATTGTGGGCACTTGGATGGAGCTACCATCCCTCCTATTTCTTTCTGATTTTGGCACGCCCATTTTATTTCTTTTCGTTTTCTGTAAATATAAGCGGGATAATTGACTTGTCGTTCTTGAATCTGATAGGTTCACTCCCCTGTTTCTGTAATGTTGGTAGGAGATAATTGACGCGTCCTGGACTCGTCGTCGCGGACAGCGGCATCATTCTTTAGAGCTCTTTTGACCACGAGTCAGAAACCCGACACTCAGTTTTTGAGGGTGAGCGGCAAAAAGTTCCCTAGTCTTTGACAGCCGGGAAACTAGGCACGGGGTTCTGTAACTGTTGCATCATGTTATGCGACAACCCGGGCGTAAGAGTGACTTTGTGTCGCGTACGAAACACCTGCGCTGTTGGATGGCGGTCACAAAATCTTCCCTGTGTTTTGATGCCAGGAAAAATATGGGACCTGCGCAGCATAATAGCCGTCATTCTGTTGCGCAAATTCCTCTTGAAGTTGCGTTTCCAGGGAAATTCTCTGGTAAGTAATTACGATTGTTTTTCAGCATTTTCCGCGCACGTGTTAGCCCACGCTTAAACACCTGTGCCCTATTCTTACTATATATGTAGTCTACTGCTGTCTAAAAATTGCTTCAGTCCTAAAATTCCTGTCGTGAGGAGGTAGAGACCTAGTCCAAGCTTGCCAGCTTATTAGAGTGGGAAATTCTTGACAGTCTCGGTAAGAGTCCTTAAATAACTCGGTAGTGTTATAATTATACTTGGAATTTATTCTTAGTCAGAATATGTTATTATAGTGGGCTCTAACAACTTTATAGTACGGCCATCGCTCAACTACACCCAGAAACTATAGCTAGTTCTTGTAAAATAAGTTGTGTTTGGATGCCTATTTTGGGTTTTCCTTTTAAAGCCTAACGGTTGTGTAACTTAAGATGCTTCATTGAAGTTTTGAGAACCCTCCTATGCATGGAATGTACATATATATATATATATATATATATATATATATATATATATATATATATATATATATATATATATATATATATATATATATATATATATATATATATAGGATGTGCTTCATTAAAAGACTAATTTTGTTCCTCTACTGGTAACTATGTAATTAAACGTTATGTGGAGGGACTTCATTTAACCCAGAGGGTAACCATAAGATATTATTTTTCTGGCCTTCGTGGCGAATCTGTATAATTGTTTTATGACACGTAATTTGAATTTAATTGATTACTTCTGTACTATATGGATATTGTAATACATTTAGCGGGTTACCAAGAGTGGCCTTTTACGTTGTGTAATTTGATATGCATGTATATAGGATGGGATTTAGCATCGTCCCGGTGAAATAACATGGAACGGACCATGCTATTTTGTTTACATGCCTGCGAGTTAGCAAGAACGGGCTGAGGCGATGTAAGGTCAGTTTCCCAAGAGTCAGTTTACCCATTCCCCTGCTGGGAAAGAAATTGTTAACGCCACTACTAAAGTAAGTGGAGTGCCCATGCTCTACGGCATCAACGTTAGAGAGCTATGTTTTCCATACATATCGCGCCGACACTTTCTATCAGTACTTAAACTCGATTTGTTTGTGGAGTCACTTAGGTGTACTAAACATTATCTCCAATAAGAGAGAGAGGCAGTGGGACAGTAGTTAAAACATAGCCATGCGTGGTAGGAGGGAGAGTCAGTATCTGTTCTTTACTCCTAATAACTATAAGTCACTCTACCCACAATCAATACCATAACTCACCTATTTTCTCAGACGTCACTCAGACATTTGTCTTGTCTCAGACTTCACACAGACTTTTGTCTTGTCTTTGGCAGACACGTGAAAACCACGCGTGACAAAGATAAACAGTATATATTCGCGATAGCTCAGTAGTTGTGAAATAGTCGTGATAAAAGAAAAATCGTCATTCCAACCAAGCAAGCGAGTTAGTTAGATCACACAAACATTTTATAGAGTTACTTTACATTAGTTAGTATATAGTTAATTTATATATTAATTTAATTATTTAGAAAAATTAATCAAGTTATCTTTGTTGACATTTTTGTTTACTATGTACAGTGTTGCCCATATTTTTTTTAAAGCATATCTTTGTGCATATCTTATTTGAAGTTTCTCAGTTAGTTTTGTGCACTTTTCAGGACAGCCAGGACATTAATATCACACTTTTCACAGGTATTTCCACTAACACTTCTTACAGGTGTTGCCAACATGCAGCAACAGCAGTCTACGGTGGGTGTAGACCCTAATATGGCTGCTATCCAGCAGATAGTCAGGACTCTGGCTATTGTGGACGGCAATGCAAAGTTCCAAAATATCAGGGGTATTATAAGGCTTTACACAGGTAATCTCAGGTTATGTAGACAGTGGTTATTAGATATTCAGAGATATTGTTCTTCGATCAATGCAGAACAGGCAGATTTTAAAAAAAAAGTTGCGTACTTGTCTTCAGATGGACTTGTTACCAACTTCATTAGAAGGAGGTTGGAAACATTCCCTAATGAGACATCAGAAGACTTAAGAAAGGAGCTTATAAAAAGTTATTCTGGGATTACCGACAGCTCCTACGCTTGGACGCTTGTTCATTGCACACGACAACAGCCACAAGAGTCGACACAAATGTTCAGTGACAGGTTGTTGAACCTGGCAGAGGAAGCCTTCCTGGGACAGGACATCAACCAGCAGGAGGTAAAGAAACAATTAGTAGGCATATTTGTCGACGGGCTAAACGGTATGCACATGAAGCTACACCTACTCCGAAAAGACCCGCAAAGTCTAAGAGAGGCTATTTCGCTAGCCTTAGCCGAAGAGAATGTGAGGAGAAGGTTGACCTCAGGTTAGGAAGAACAGCGGCATACGAAGAGCGAGAAGAAGAACCAATGGAGATAGGGCACTGCCAGCAAAGAGCAAGATGGAGGTCAGCAGAAGAAAGACAAACATATAATATGCCAAGATATGAGGAACACAGGGGCACCTGTGTGTTACGTGTGTAACAAAACAGGTCACAAGTCCTACACATGTAGGTACAGGCAACAAGAGCCACAACAGCCAGCGAGACATGTTGAGACCTTCAACAAAACAGGTCACAAGTCCTACACATGTAGGTACAGGCAACAAGAGCCACAACAGCCAGCGAGACATGTTGAGACCTTCAACAAAACTGGTCACAAGTCCTACACATGTAGGTACAGGCAACAAGAGCCACAACAGCCAGCGAGACATGTTGAGACCTTCAACAAAACACACAATAGACATACAGTTGCCAGGTTGGGTGACTGCGCAGAATACACCCACACACAAACCTTTATCACTCGCAGACATAACACGGACTCTTACGGAAAGTTCCGACACGCAAATGCTTACACGCAGGGAAAAAACAGACCCACTCACTAAGAGAGACCGATGTGAGTATGGTGAATAGAAGGTATCAGCAACGAGAAGAAAATGTCCAATGGAATAATAGAAACAGATACAATACTAGCAATATGGCTAGTACGTTAAGCCATTGGAATAGTCTTAATAGAAGGAAGGAGAGGATAGCTAAGCGAAATAGCATTACAGACAGAAGGATAGTAGAGAGACAGCAACAACAAATACAGCCAGGTTGCCGGAGTTGGAAAAATGAAAAGGAGAAAAGAGGGAATGAAGAAAATACATGGAACAACAGAGCACAAGCACATGTTAAAGAAGGGAACGGACATTGTGATACTGCAAGTGGAAGACAACCATATGTGCACATGTTATGTAACGCACATGAGAAATATAACTACCAACCAGACTATATACAGTGAGAAAGAGACACAGCTGGAAAAGGTGCAGATTGGAACAGCATGGAAAGAAGAAGACATCGGATAACAGTGATAAACTTTGTGGGAGAAATCAGAAAAGGAAAGGCAATATAAATAAACGACATAAACATAAGAAATGAACACAAGTGCCAGATAAGAACTCAGAATGTTTGGAAAATGAATGTAGAACCGATAGGAGCGTGGAGAAAGATAAAAAGATCTTGCCAGCAAAATGTCATAACAAAGAAAGAAAGTCATAGGAATAGACCATGGAACATTCAGGATGTGACAACAATCAAGAGACAGGAAAACATACAGAGAGGGATGGTCAGTGTTGCAACGCAAACGCTAACAAAGAGAGACATAGCCACACAAACAGGAGGTGACAATTTGGATTCAATTAGGAGAATTGAGTCCCCATACCTGGCATCATCTTATGAAGTCCACATTGCCTCGAGATAAATACAATTTCTGTGGACTATTGTTAACTTTGAAGCGAGAGCGGCTGACACAAAAGCTTAGTCTCTTTAGTGCTCGGCCGCTGTCCATACAAGCGACGGGTCACCACATTGGGACAATGGCGCGGGGAGACTCTCAGCTTGGCTTCTCATGCTGTTTAAACCAACCGCCATGTAATACAATAGGCTGCGCCCCAAAGGGACTTGTTAGCGTGCTGGCGACAATGGGCCGAGGTAACAAAGGCCGCCGGCAACACGCGGAGCGATAGGCAAACAGAGAGTGATATGACAGTTGGAAGGCGGGGGACACTTTTGCATTGGCCAGCCAATTATCTCAACACCTGTTTGTCAGGCAAGCCCGGCAACGAAAGTTGGTCGCGAATTGCCCCACCCACTTTTGGACTGACAGGGGACAAGAGAGATCCTGGGAATGAATGACCAGAGGATCTCTTAGCTATTGGTTGTATTGGCGGAGTTGTACGTCACCGGTCCAATGGACCCACATTTAACTTTTAGAGATATAATATACTGCGCAGCTCGCTAGAGAGAGGAGTCCAGTTTTTCAACATTGTGGCGTAAAGAGAAATTCCTAACGCATAGCCTGCAATTAATTCAGTGTGGATAAATATTTCATATCTGTGTGTATTGTGTTCTTAAAGGATTTTGCGAAGGGAAAAGAAGGTTAGTAGATCTTATACAGATTATTAATACTTTTTTCTTATTCTTTAGTTATTTATCTTAGCCGTCTAGCTAAAAGTGCGAAAGCTAGTTTTTCAATTAATTCTTCTAGTACATGACTAAATAAAATCAGAAGATTTTCCTCTAAGATGATAGGCTGATAGGAAGTAATTAATAGTTCATACTTCACCTTCATCTAGCTTGTTGAATCATCATCATAGTCTTCCATACGCACACACTCTCATGCACAATATATTTAACATCATTAGAATCGAACTCATAGAGATCAAGAGTGAGATGTAGAATAAATGAAAGTCAACCAGTATATATTAAGTGTGAAAACTTACGAAGACTTTTGTGTGTCTTCAGTCCATCAGAAGTCTGAGTCTACACGCTACGTGTCTGACGTCTAACCAGAAATAAGTTATCAAAACGGACATTTGGTTTGCAGAATTCGCCATAGGACATTCTTCGTTCCTCAGTAAAAAAGGAATATTTCTCGCCCACGATACAAACAGTGGACGCGGCATTTTTCGTCAACACATATCACATGCGCACAAGTTCAATACATAGTTATAACAAGTTCAAATCCATCGAAAGCTTACTACAGGAGTCAAGCTAAAGCTCACAGTTGATTACTCATATCAAGTTCAGCTCCATCGGAACCGTACTATCTGAAGTCAAGCGAAAGAGCTCAAAAGTTGAATCTCATATTCATACCAAGTGCAACACATTCTTAAGCGCATTCTATGAAGCAGACTCCAAAGTATATTTTATAAATCACGATTACATACTCAAGATAATGAGTCTACATATCAAGAACATTTCGTGAAGATATCCAGTCTGGCCAGTACCCTCCGGAGATTAGACAACAGTTTTCATCAGAACGTCCTCGACTTGAGATACCCCACTTGACATAACTTATAACATCTTGGGACATTCTATGCACACATGTGAATCATCCTATACGGGTGAAGCATTTAGAGACACATGGACTGTGTAGATTACTCACCATTTTGGTAACACGTATCATATCACATCATCATCATTTCGCTTTACACAAGCTCATTCTTAATTAACTACTACTTAATTAACTACAAAATTAATATCTCATCTGTGTGTTTTGTGTGAATCGTCTTTTACCATCACTACGTGAGGGACCTCCCCTTTCCAAGAAAGAAACAAACAATACAAATTAAACGTTCTAACCATTACTAACCCTATATTTGTAGATATTTAGTTAATAAACCCAATAATCGTGTGATCATTATCTAGTTTGTTAATGTATCACTCGTGCTGTCGGTGTTAACTATTTACATATAGGGAAATTTCTACACAGATAAGGTTGAGGGCTTTTTCTGTTACGGGATCTAAGGGCAGAAGCTAAGGTGGCGGGGAAACAGAAATCTTTCCAGAACTAACTAGAAAACACTGTCCAGTGGAAAGCATTCGCATTCCCTTCTTCTTGTCCCTATCTCGAATATGTCTTTATTCTTTCTTAACGAGCCAATTTCTAGAGACCTTCTACCTAATATCTCATAGGCTATTCCTGGCAAAAACTACTATCGTAGTTGCCCCAATACTCACCACACGACAACTACAACCCACAAAAGCCAGATCCAAACCTCAGAAATAAGGTATCTGAGGAAGGTGGTTGAAGTAAGAAGAAGAGACATGGTCCGCAACCAGACGATACGTCAAGGCCTAAAAACCCAACCCCTGCAGACCCAAGTAGAACAGTCCCAACTGAGATGGTTTGGCCACGTCTGCAGAATGGGAGAAGATCGCCTACCACGGCAAGCATGGGAATCTAAGAGCCAGATATCCAGGACGACCCAAAGTCCGCTGGGAGGACAACATTAGACAATCTTTGAAAGACCGAAGACTAGAATGGAATCACGCCAGGAGGATGGCAGCCAATAGAATAGTATGGCGCTCTCTCTTCCAAGCATCTACACCTCATGGTAGAAGAGGAACGACTAAGTAAGAATGAACAGTAGGAGCGGGATGGAAGTCTGAATGGTAGACATGCAAATAAATTGTTCACGGCTCCAACAAGAACGTGTCAGGTATCTGGTGAACCACAAATTCCTAGCAATAAGAAACATCTTAGATTGCAACTAGGAAAGGGCTATTTTAGAACAGAAGAACCTTAATGTGCTGTGTCTAGAAAAAAATAATATAGAGCATTTCCTACTAAAATGCAGGAAGTATGAACAAAAGAGAAAACCAATATTAGATTATTTACAGGCATGTAATTCATCCATAACTGTGGAACAGGTGTTGAGAATAGATAGACTTAGAGAATTGCACAATATAGTAAAACAGTATATAACAAGAACTAACATTAATATATAAGGATCAATGATGGTGTGAGGATAAGGGTTAGTATGATGGGGGGGCCTCATGTGGATGATGGCAGATAATTGGTGGATTTGATGTAATCTCATACATCTCCGGGCTTTCTCACCCCCTCACCTTGTTAACAACAAGGCAGTTCTGAATACATCTCGGGGCTTTCTCACCCCCTCACCTTGTTAACAACAAGGCAGTTATGAATACATCTCGGGGCTTTCTCACCCCCTCACCTTGTTAACAACAACAAGGCAGTTGTCGCAGAGAGATTTATGATTAATAAATTTCTATATCTTTTCTTTATTCTATCCTTGTCTTCTACTTTGTTATCGCTCTTTTATCCTTTCTTTTTTTCGCATTCGTCTGATTGTGAAAAATAAAACTCTCCCATTCATACCTTCACCTGTCTCTTTTCTCATTTAGCAACGCATTTTTTATTGCTGTTAAGCTAGGTTCGTGAGGAGACCGAATAGTGTGAAATTCGTCTCGACAGACATATGATGGCAGACATATCGTCTAACATTTTCCTCTGACACGGCGCTCTACGGTTAAGTTTCTCGGTGATGGGTGTGAAAGGCGCAAACAGGCATAGCTTGGGAATGACCAGAGGTAGCTGTAGGTGTTAGAACGAGCACTGGCAGTTTTATTGCTGGCGCCTGAGTTAATGTGAAGTGTTGAGACGGGACGCTATTTCGGGTTTTCAAGAATGGCGTGCATCCTTTGTCCGTTTTCATATATTATACCAGAGTAGGTTAGACTAATTCATTCAGTCCTTGTCGTGGTTGAGTTTGAGTGTAGAGTATTTGTCGAGTTGGACAACAGTAGTGAAATCGACAAGGGATAGTGGACTGACAGAGTTATAGATTACACACACAGAAAGGTGTAAATAAGAGATGGACTTGAGACAACCTGGAAGAAGATTTATCAAAATGATCTCTCTCTCCAAGCCTCAACTCACTTATGTCTGTCTAAGCACCTCCTGCTCTCACTCTTTTCTCTTATCATACATAGAGATTATAGTAAAGAGCTAAAAACAAGTTACTTATGGATGGAAAGGTCGTGAACAGCGTATTAATAAAGGTGTCTTCTTCTTCTTCTTCGATCCTTAACCACCGACCGTCAAAGCAGTCAGTGACCATCACGCCTAGTGGCGTCTTGTAGGGCAACAACAAATTGATTCCACTTTGCACGGTCGGTGGCCATCCTTCGTACAGTGCCCCAACTCTGGTTCATTCTTTGCATCTCAGCCTCCACTGTCCTCCGCCAAGTTGTTTTTGGTCGGCCTCTCTTTCGCTTTCCTTCAGGGGTCCAAAGCATAGCTGTTCTTGTGATGGCATCAGGGTCTCTTCTGAGGACATGACCAACCCAGCTCCAGCGTCTGCCAGCTATGATGGTATGCATGTCCTCTTGCTTGCTACGAGTAAGCAGATCTTGGTTGGTGATAGTATTCGGCCAAAAGATTCGGTGAATTTTTCTTAGGCATGTTGTGTGAAAAGAGGACAATTTTGACATTTCCTTCTCTGTGACTCTCCAGCATTCCGCACCATAGAGAAGCACAGAAAGCACGCAACTCTGGTATAATCTTAATTTTGTGCTTGTGCTGTATTGGGAGGACTTCCAGATGTTATTTAGGCTAAAGAAGGCTGTTCATGCCTTATTAATTCTGATGTTGATGTCTTTGCCTGCCCCACCGTCTGGTGTTACTATGCTTCCTAGGTATGTGAAGGTATCTGTCTGTACCAGTTGCTGATTCCTTACTGATATGGGCTCAGGGTTGCTCACATTGAGCGTCATGACCTCAGACTTCTTTAAATTGATGTTCAAGCCCACCTGCTGGCTAAATTTATTAAGTCTATCCGTTTTTTCCTGGATGTGTTGATGTGAATGTGCCAGCAGTGCAATGTCATCTGCATATTCCAGATCTTCCAATGTTGAAAATGTAGTCCATCTTATTCCTCTTGGACTGCCCTCTGTTGTCTGGCGCATCACCCAGTCTATGACTAATAAAGGTGTAAACTTTATTAAATGAAGAAAAACATGAAAATAATGCATATCGTCACAACAACATAAAATTACATCAATAATCAAATAATCATCAATAGTCATCAATAATCATATACACCAACAACCACACACACAGATCACCATTCATAAAACCTGTAGAACACAGAGAGATAAATAAATCGAGTGTCAGTCCGTCCGTTTTCGGGTACCATATGAAATAGCTCCAATAAGTGGTTTTTTCGTACATATCCTCCATGGGTGATGGAATTAACCTGAATAAAATCACTGTATAGGCGCCATCATTGGTGATTCCTCCCTAATTGCGCGAGGTGGTCTGGAAGACTCTATTTATCTCCTGCTGATCGAATAAACAAACTGAGCGACAGCCTGTCCGCGGTCGTGGGACCAAAAGCTAGCTCCAGAAAGTGTATTACATGTAGATCCTTCGTGAGGGACTAGCCTACAAAACTTTCCTTGTTGGTGCTAAACGTTGGTGACCTCTAATGGCGTGAGGGGGGCTGGAACTCTGTCTATCTTTCTTGCTGGCCAAATAACCGAACTGAGCGACAGCCTGTCCGCGGTCGTGGGACCAAATGCTAGCTCCAGAAAGTGTATTACTTGTAGATCCTTCGTGAGGGACTAGCCTACAAAACTTTCTTTGTTGGTGCTAAACGTTGGTGACCTCTAATGGCGTGAGGGGGGCTGGAACTCTGTCCATAGATGGCTGCTCATACGTGCGAAGTTCTACATAGACCCAGAAATACACCAGACGAAGTTACTTGAGGACAAGGCAGTCCCTAGCGCTCTTATCCGGCGCTTTTGACCTTTCGTACTAGGCAGTAAATCCTGGTTGGGCTTGCTTGACCGTGGCTTGGCAGAGTGCCCCGTTTAGGCACACAAAGGCTTGGTGCTATCATATTCTGCTATAGACATGCTGGGCGGTTTTGGATATTCTGGAAGCCGCAATGCTCTGACTGGTAATCCAATAGGCGAGTAGAGAACTACTACTGCATTCGATGTTTCCAGATTTAGCGTTGGCTCGTTGCATTGCGTGAGCTTAACTTGGCGTTGACAAAAAGGTTTAGGTTCACGAATGGGGTTTGACGACTCGTGATGCTAGATGTACTCAGAATCCCTCTAGAACGAAGAGAATGTGACATTCTTCGCCTGACTGGAGACTTGACTCTAGCAATTCGGTATCCCTGAAACTGAGACCCAAAAAGAGACACCCTTTTACATCAAGCAAATAATAAATCACACTAACTTTATACAGAAAGTTTCGCTCCACTATGGGATTAAATTTATTGTAGTTATTGCTATGATAATTTAGGGCTGTCTTTAACCATGTCTCCTGTTCCTTAAAAATATCAATTATCAATACGCGCCCGCATAGGCTTAATATCTTTTGCACACCCAGGTACCTGTCAGTAACTGTTCTGACAGCAACAATCTACTCCTCTTCTCCCAATCTCAACATACAGGAAACCTAACCTGTAGTTACAGTTAAATGAATATGCTTATTCATCTTACAACATTAAATGAATTTACATAAACAGATTACAGCATTTGACATTACACAAATAAATCATATGTCCCTTTGGGGAAATATATTAATATTCCACAAAATGAGTACAAATAAAATGCAATGTTCTTGCTATAATAATACAGTTGTGGCTAAATCATAAGATAGAATGTTTTCCATGGCTGGCGGCTGCTCCTGTGAAAGCCATGGCCAGAGTCTAGCCACACAAGTAAGCATAAAATGATTCTCCCTTGCCACTGGAAATATCTATCAACAAGGAATAGGCGACTATCTCCCATAATTCAGTGATATTACCTGCATCTCACTATTCAGTTTTTAAGTGAACAATCCACATCTGACATTATCTTACAAAAATGACAGTTAATTTAGCCTATTCTTAACCCATGATAAGCGTCTGTGGACTGATTCTACGCCTATTATCTGTTATTGTAAGTTTAACATTTAACCCATGATAAACCGTAACAGTTTAAGCACCCTTACTAGGCCGTAGACAGCGCTACATTATCACTGAACTAAATTACTAGGAGAAGTCCTCAGAAATGAATTCACTTTCCTAACAGATATATAAAAGCTAACATGAATATATCATTGTTACGTACATTTATTACCTACGGGGGTAGTCTTCGGTCCTGCCAAATGTACGCACCAGTTTTATATAGTTATATTATTTGTGCGTTCGATTGATTCACGCACTGACGTGCACAATGCTGTGTGAGTTGCTTTGGACGCACGTGTAACCTAGTTGAGTAGATTGTGACGTCATGATAGGGGCAGCTCGGACGACATTTATGTCCGCAGTGTTATTCTTTGATTCCTGGCAAATTTGAAGAAGCCAGCAGTTGTATTCGTATCTATTGGTCTTCATGGCGAAGCCAATAGTGGATGTATGAAGTAAGTGTCGCCCCATTTCTTATGGCAAGTTTAATTATGTAAATTAAAGTATCAGGCCGCTCCTATTAATGGTCTAGCGGGAATTCATCGGAGATGACATTCCTAGAATTGGACACACGGAGTCGATAGCCTTTGGAATCTTTTCGTAGAGGGAGAATCCATATGTGGAATCAAGTTAATGAATATATATATGCTTCACATGTTTAATATGCCGTTTTACCTATGCCAAAGTCGTGGCATGGATACCGAGAGGTTAGCCAAGATGAAACACTAACCTGGTTGTATTGTTATATCTGCCTTTGTTTGGATTGGATATGCTATCTAAGAATTTTATGGAGAAAGTCTGGGATGCTTACAAATATGATATAAATTATTGCTCCGTGAGAATGAATCCATTTGCCTTACTAAACGTCCTTGGGAGAAGGTCAACGGACGTTAATACCATGTCTGTTATATGGTAATGGAAGTGATCCTTAGTCACTGGAATATAAGAGAACTTAACTGTTAGAGAATCTACAACAACTATTAACAGTGATATTAACATTTTGACGTATGATCTTCGCATCTGTAACTATGATTGTCTTGTTCCACTTCGTTGGTGTCACGTCAATAAAATATATGTACTGTAATCACCGACTTGTGTGCTGCCAATACTTGCCCAGTTCACCCAATTCAACGATACTTGTTGGAATTTTCGTTTGAAGAACATTGTTGACATTCATTCCGTTTTAACCATTCGCGTTTCAATTTACCTCTTCACTGAACTCAACGATGAAAATGGAGTCAACAATAAATGGTGTTCCAGTGTGGTCTGGAAGTAATTTCAAAGGAACGTACCCATCCAAATTATCGTTTGAAAAGAAGAATTTTTACTTTCAAGGCGACATCATCTCAATTTGGATCCTAGCGTGATATGAATCAGATTCAACTTACGTTTACCAAGGTCAAGATCTTCAATCAACCTCCACGTCAAGTTTCACAGTGACTGATTACTTGGAGATCATCTCTTCATCATTATTACGTGCGAGCTGTAATCTAGAGAAGCAGAACGAAGTATTTTATCTGTAGACGTACATCCACGGAGACGAGGCACATTGATTTTTTACCTGCACGCGAGATGAGTATAACGTGTTTCCGTTGTACACTTTATTACGCTTAGTTGTGCCTTCCGTGTTATGTCCACATTCATATTTTTCGTGTTCAGTGTTATATGTTGTGTATTCTTCGTGGGAGGTAGGGAGGTTGATCTGACGAACGAGATCCATCTCGAAGCCAATTCGGGCTCTTCGTCAGACGTTCTGTAGGGCTCGTCTTGTAAGTTTCAATTGAGCGATAGTTCCGGTACAAGGCTAGAAACCTTGCCGAAGTTCCGATCGCTAGTTGCTCTTATAATATTATCTATTTAGCTGTTTCGTCACGTTTAATCGTTGTTTTTGGTAGCTATTTTTATTCATAATTTAGTTTTATGATGAATTTTGTTTGTATTTTGCGTCCATCTCACCTTTCCTGTCGTTTAGTTTTTTACAAAACCTATGTTTTTACACTGTGTTGTCAATTGTACTGTTAATTATCTGATCGTAGTTATCGTCGTATATTTTTACGATATTCTATTTTAGTTATACATTTTTATTTTTTTTTGATTTCTACGATTGTGTTCTACCGTCCAGTTTATCATGTCTTGTCGGTTATGTTTCTATTGTCTTTCTCGTTGTTCATTTCATGACATTTGATTACATAAATTTATTGATTAATAAACATATTTAATAATTATATGATAAACATTATACCGTTCTAAGGACAGGAACGAAGACCACGAGTTGTAGTAACAATTTTAAGTAGTATTATTACATAATAAAATTGAATAATGGCTACCTTAGACTATTTCATTAGGCAAGCAAAAGCTCTTCAGATGGCTCCTGAGGAAGCAAAAGCATTTGCACTTGCAGAATATAAGAAAGCTCAAGAAATAGAAGCTGATCAGAGAAGGTTAGAAACTTTACGTTTGGAAAATTTGAAATTTGAGGCAGATCAAAAAAGGATTGAGGCGGAGGAGAATGAGAAAAAAATGAGATTAACTGCTGAGGAGGATGAAAAGAAGAGGAAATTTATAGCTGAGGAAGAGGAGAAAAAAAATGAGATTAGCCGCTGAATTAGAAGAGAAACGATTTCAGCGTGAGTCCGAACAAAAAAAAATTCGAGGCTGAAGAGCAATTTAAAAGAGATGCGGCAGAAAAAGAAAGATTACTTAATATTGAAATGGGAAATAAACAAAAAGAAATGGAAGTTAAACAAAAAGAAATGGAAGAAGATTAAAGCTGAAAAAGAAATGGAAGTTAAACAAAAAGAAATGCAAGAAAGAAGATTAATAGCTGAACAAAACACAAAACGACTTCAGCTTGAGATGGAAGAGAATGAAAGAAAACGACAGCATGAACTGAAATTAGCAGAGTCAGAATATGAGAGACTTAGGTTAACTCAGGAAGCTAATTCTCAGAGAACTTTTGAAAGCCAAACTTCATCCAGACATGATAATTTTAAGGAAATTCACCTTAAATTACCAAAATTTAATCCCCCGTCTGATGACGTGATATTCTTCCTAGATAGGTTTGAGGCCACTTGTGTGTCTTATAACGTGGATAAAGCTCTATACTGTACATATTTATCCAGATTACTCACAGGGGACGCATTAGCAGTTTATCATACCACCAGCATTGGTGAGAAAAATGACTATAATGCTCTTAGAGCGGCACTTCTGCAAAAATTCCAAATGACAGAAGACCAATATCGTTTAAAATTTCATACATTACTACCCCAATCTAGCAGAAATTTCAATGATTTTCTGTCACAAATACGACTAACACTAGAAAGATGGATTGAATTATCCAAAATTGAAAAGTCATATGAAGGTCTCTTCGATTTACTGATGCGCGATAAGGTACTATCGTCTGTAAATCCTACATTTCTCGCATTTTTGCAAGAACGGAAACCTTTATCAATGAAAAATTTAGAAGAACATGCAAAAAATTTTTGCACTGCTCACCCAAACATGGATCTAAGTAATGCACAGATTAAGAATGAATTGCCTGTTGCTTTTGCAGCACAACAAAAAAATTTTTCACGCAATCGTTCTTTTAGTGCTGACAGATATGTCAATAAGGGAAATAATGACAATTTTAACAATGGTAATTTTTTCAAAGGGAAGCAATTTCAACAATCTGCTCCATTTAATGTTTCTTGGAACCAGGCTCACAGATCGCGAGATTTTGGTAACAATAATTTTAAAAATAATCAAGGACATTATAATAAACAAAACTGGAGATCAAGATCTCAGGGTCCGCAAAACAAACAATTTTTTGGAAATAAACCATTTTACCAACATCATAACGATAATTATACAAATTATCGGACTAATCCAAATTTTAACTCTAGCAGAAACTACAATTATGGCAATTTTAATGACAAAAATCAAAATCGATCGCGTCGACGAGATAGATCGTTGAGTAATACGAATAGACATTCTAATGTCGCTTTTAGTGATACACAGGCTAACATTGAACAGGGTAAAGGAGCTGAAACTCATAATGCTATGTGTTGTTCTCTTGATTGTACCCAAGTCAAAGATTGTTCAGAATGCTCTACTCTTTTCCAGCCCAGGGCGATCACGACGCTGCGTTGCGGACATACCTTGCCTAGTCTACCTGCAGTCTGTACGGCCACTGCTGCTTCAGTACACCAGGGACAGGGCTCTCTTAAGTTTAACAAGGGATTTGTCAACAATATTTCATGCTCTCTCCTATTTGACTCTGGTTGCAGTACAGTCGGCGTCCGGACTTCGCTGATCAACCCAAGTTGTGCCACGGGCCGGGTTGTCAAATGTGTAACGTTTGGTGGCACAATTGAAACATTTGCCACTGCTATTATTGATCTTAATACTCCATTTTTTTCAGGAAAGATTCAAGCTTGTCTCCTTCCGAATCCAATTTGTGATTTGATACTTGGTCGCATACATGGTATTAAAGAGTGTACACCACAGCAAATTGCTGAATGGGAAGAGCGACATATTCAAACTGCAAATGCAGTAGTGACTAGAGCGCAAGCTACTAATATGTCGCATGATACACCTATGGAACCTACAGTTCATACCACTTGTGATGATGATGCTCCTATTTCACGGGAGTTGTTTGCAACATTGCAAAAGAATGATGATTCATTAAAAAAAATTTTTCAGTATGTGAACAAAAATAATACCAGCAACAAACTTGCAAAATCTAGACATGACTTTATACTTAAAAATGGGATTTTGGTTAGAGTAATACGAGAAAAGGATTCATCCTTATGTTCTCAGATTATAGTCCCATCCTGTATGAGATCTCGTATATTACGACATGCGCATGACTCGCAATGTGCGGGCCATATGGGTTTTTCGCGTACCAAATCCAGAGTGCTTTCGGCATTCTACTGGCCAGGCGTCCATAAGGACATCACTCTCTATTGTCGGTCTTGTTTGATATGTCAAGAAGTTAAGGTACGGGGTCCATTTCATGCGGCTCCTATTCAAGCTGCGGACATCCCGATTAGACCATTTGATAAAATGGCTATAGACATTATTGGTCCTATGCTACCATCTGCTAGAGGGCATACGCATATTCTTACGTGCATTGATATGTGCACTCGCTGGCCTGAAGCTATCCCTCTCAAGAACACTTCATCTGCCAGTGTAGCAGAGGCATTGATGTTAATCTTCTCACGCATTGGTTTTCCACGGAAAATCTTGTCGGATCATGGGGTTCAGTTCATTTCTGAATCCATGTCTCAAGTTATGAAGACATTAGGTATAGACAGATCTCTAAGTTCTATTTATCATCCGATGTCAAATGGGTTAATTGAGCGTCTAAATAGGACACTCAAGCAGTTGTTGGGTAAGATGACTCAAGACCATCCCCAAGACTGGGATCGGGTCCTACCCGCTTGTCTCTTTGCGTATCGCGAAGTACAAAATCAAGCAACGGGGTTTTCTCCATTTCAACTTGTTTTCGGCATGCAACCACGCGGTCCGATGTCGTTAATCCACGACTTATTGGTTGACGAGAATATTGAAGAGGAAACTCAATCCTCTTATGAGTATGTGATCTCTCTGAGAAAGAGAATCATAGATGCTTGTAGACTAGCTACTGCATCATCCGAACAAGCCAAAGAAAAAGCTCGTCTATTTGCAAACAAGTATAGACGTCTTCGCCAGCTCATACCTGGTGATGAAGCTTTTGTCTTACTACCTGCGCATAATAATCGTCTTTTAATTACCTGGAGAGGTCCTTTCAGGATCATCTCAAGAATATCCGATGTCGACTACATCGTTGATGTTAATGGTAAACATAAAACCTTCCACATTAATATGTTGAAGGAATATTACTCACGTCCTGATTATCTACAATCAGTGTTCCAAGCAACTGACGATCCTACACCTCCTATTCAACACTATTCTAGTTTGTCTGTCATCCAAGAAGAGGAATCTTCTTTCGATGATGTACAACTACCAATACCAGTTGTACCACTCCATTCCACTGAGAAATGGAATGATGTTACTATCTCATCTACTCTTACTGATGATCAACGTCAGCAAGTCTCTAATATTCTACACACGTATGAGGATGTCCTCACTGACATCCCAGGTCATACGTCAGTCATCCAACATGACATTATTCTGACTGACGATACACCGATTCGAGTTCGCCCATATCCTATTCCTTTACACTTTCGTGATAAGGTTGATAAGGAATTGGATGAGATGCTTCAATTAAATATAATTGAACCATCTTCATCACCATATTCTTCTTCTATGGTAATCATTAGGAAGAAGGACAACAATATACGTCTTTGCGTAGATTACAGAAAATTAAACAAAGTTACAAAATTCGATGCGGAACCATTACCTCTTTTAGACGACTTATTAGAGAAATTATCTCATGCCACATTCTTTTCGAAATTTGACCTTTCAAAGGGTTATTGGCAAGTGCCATTAACCCCTAAAGCAAAGCCATTCACCGCTTTCTCGACGCCACGGGGTCTTTTTCAATGGAATTTTATGCCATTCGGTCTAATGAATGCGCCAGCTACCTTTGTACGCATGATGCGCCGCATATTGTCTCATCGTCCCGATGTCATTACTTATATAGATGACATCTGTCTTTTCAGTGACTCTTGGGATGAACATATTCAGGGTTTAAAATCTTTACTTTCTACCTTACGGGATTATAACTTAACAGCAAAACCTTCAAAGGCTTTTGTCGGTTTTCATGACATCTCATTTCTTGGTCACCGTATAGGTCGCGGTTTAATGTATACAGAAGACAGTAACGTCTCTAAATTTTAAACATCTCAGCACCTAAGACAAAAAAACAAGTGAGGTCGCTCTTAGGACTAATACAGTTCTATTCTAAATTCATCCCTCATTTGTCTACTATAACTGCACCTCTTTCTTCGTTACTAAAGAAAGGCACATCTAATATAATAAAGTGGTCGCAGGATCATCAAACGGCTTTAGATTATATAAAACAATTTTTTTCAAATAAGCCTTTTTTAAGGTTGCCTAACAAAGATCTCACCTTTGTTCTTCGCAGTGATGCTTCTTCCTACGCTATCGCGGCAGTTTTGATGCAGGAATACGGAGGCACCTTATTTCCGATTATGTACGTATCCAGAAAGCTTACGACGAGCGAGATGAAGTATTCCGTTCTAGATAAAGAGCTCCTCGCTCTTGTCTGGTCAATCACAAAACTGGATCGTTATCTCCTCGGATCACACTTTGTGGTGGAATCCGACCAGAAAGCTCTTACAGCACTGAACACAGGGAACGTGAAGTCATCAAAGTCAGCGCGTTACGCTATTGCGCTTCAACCGTTCCATTTTGAGATACGAGCTATTCCTGGGTACAGAATGTGTTTGCAGACTGTCTTTCAAGATGCCCTAGTGAACACGTCGAAATTAAACCACTTCCAGATGGTGAAACGTCCTCACAGAAACATGAATAACTTTGTACATGGTCACTGATTATACATCTGTGGAGACTATGTGTAGTTCTGCAGTATTCGTATATATATAACTTTCAGAATATACTTACGTATGGATTATAACATTATTTCTTGTGAAGTAACGTTTTGTTAGAACGGGAACAGTGATATTAAAGTAACATTTTTTTTTAGTATGGAAACATTGGTAAGAGTGACAAATGGACATTCACTATTGTTATGGAACAGATTACACTACATATCGTGTTCGTAAACGTATTTCAGACATGGTACATTTAGAACATATTCTTGTCGATTTAACTAGTTCTAAAAGAATATTAACAATGAGTGAAATTGAAATCACTTAGAATAAATTAGTAATTAGTTATTTGTTCATAAATTAAGTACTACTAATTAGTATAATTCAATTTAATCAATTTGATTGATTATAAATCACACATCTACTACCTTCATTAGTGTTTCGCAATACGTGTATTCACGTATCCCACTACATGATATCTCACTTTTAGATAACTAGTCAAACTTACTAATGTTAGGAAATAGTAAGTGCGTTGCTTCTTAAAGTGTTTAATTATGCTTTGTTTCATTTTGCATGTTGTATTTTAAAATTTTCTGTTTTATTGATTCTTTTATCATTGATCATCATCAGTGTTGCTGTTCATTTTCATTTTTGAAATCATATGTTTCAAATTTCTTTTAAAAAATTTTGGTTGAATTTTATTATCATCTTTTTTTTTATGGTTTATTTCATTTTCATTTTCAACTTCTTTTTACTTCGAATATTACCACATCGTTCCAAAGTAGGTCGATGGTGGATGTGTGCTTTAATGCATACTATCATTTAGTTATATTGTTTTCATTTAATATTCTTTTCTTAATATGATATAATTTTATGCATGTCATAAATCTTGTTGTAGTTTTGACTCACCTCTCTCGAGTAATTAGTTCGAAAAAAATTAATAGAATTAATTTTTTTAAGGGGAGGTAATAAGGGAGCTGTTACGTACATTTATTACCTACGGGGGTAGTCTTCGGTCCTGCCAAATGTACGCACCAGTTTTATATAGTTATATTATTTGTGCGTTCGATTGATTCACGCACTGACGTGCACAATGCTGTGTGAGTTGCTTTGGACGCACGTGTAACCTAGTTGAGTAGATTGTGACGTCATGATAGGGGCAGCTCGGACGACATTTATGTCCGCAGTGTGTTATTCTTTGATTCCTGGCAAATTTGAAGAAGCCAGCAGTTGTATTCGTATCTATTGGTCTTCATGGCGAAGCCAATAGTGGATGTATGAAGTAAGTGTCGCCCCATTTCTTATGGTAAGTTTAATTATGTAAATTAAAGTATCAGGCCGCTCCTATTAATGGTCTAGCGGGAATTCATCGGAGATGACATTCCTAGAATTGGACACACGGAGTCGATAGCCTTTGGAATCTTTTCGTAGAGGGAGAATCCATATGTGGAATCAAGTTAATGAATATATATATGCTTCACATGTTTAATATGCCGTTTTACCTATGCCAAAGTCGTGGCATGGATACCGAGAGGTTAGCCAAGATGAAACACTAACCTGGTTGTATTGTTATATCTGCCTTTGTTTGGATTGGATATGCTATCTAAGAATTTTATGGAGAAAGTCTGGGATGCTTACAAATATGATATAAATTATTGCTCCGTGAGAATGAATCCATTTGCCTTACTAAACGTCCTTGGGAGAAGGTCAACGGACGTTAATACCATGTCTGTTATATGGTAATGGAAGTGATCCTTAGTCACTGGAATATAAGAGAACTTAACTGTTAGAGAATCTACAACAACTATTAACAGTGATATTAACATTTTGACGTATGATCTTCGCATCTGTAACTATGATTGTCTTGTTCCACTTCGTTGGTGTCACGTCAATAAAATATATGTACTGTAATCACCGACTTGTGTGCTGCCAATACTTGCCCAGTTCACCCAATTCAACGATACTTGTTGGAATTTTCGTTTGAAGAACATTGTTGACATTCATTCCGTTTTAACCATTCGCGTTTCAATTTACCTCTTTACTGAACTCAACGATGAAAATGGAGTCAACAATCATATTATAATAAGAGATGTCAACTCACCCCGAAAATGACTAGAACATAGGCAAACACATTCTAGTACTGTGTTAAAGTTTGCCTTATCTCATGATGGTCATCTACGGGCCAGGAATATTCACGAATGTCTTTGTCTTATTAACCCCGTCTACTCTTATAGATTACAAGGACGCTCCCCCCGGACACCTGGCCTGCATATTTCTTCAGAGGTATCGGCGTAATCGTAATACCGGGTAAGACAAAGATTTCAGAAGCAACAACTTTGCGAAAATTCCCCCAGAGAGACAATCATAATATTATGTGCTCTTTGCTCATCTAAGGGCAAACAACCCACAAACTGACCGCGATTGTTATCTCCCCCTGAAACAGATCAAACTCGTTACCCAGGCCTCAAAGGGTACTAGCCGCTCGTGGCTAACACTTTAAGCGTAACAGACGTTCTTCTGATCAGGCCAGGTGTGCTGACGTAACATTATCGTTCGCTGACCGCTGCAGGCTCGAACGTAAACAACCTCGGGTGGGGTTTGAGAAGGAGAAAACAATTGGGCCACACAGGTAGCAAAGCAAAGAGAAACAAAATGTATGGGAAAACAGAACATTAAAGAGTAATAACATTGAGACGAGATAGAAAATAAATTAAGTCACTGTCTACGTAACAGTCCTCCTAAGTTGCAGTAGACGGATCGCTCGTGCTAGAGAAATAAGCTTGTATAGCGAAGTTCTTAGTTTTCTCGTCAATTTTTGCCGAGCTTCTAGAATACCTATCTAGTGAATAATTCTAGTCGTGGTGATAGTCGTATGTCTGTTTGGAGTTTTGGGTCAGCCAAATTTTTACCAGCGGTGTTAGTACAACTGAGAGAAGAAACATTTTTTATCTTTAACCACGTGGGTTTACAAGTTAACTCCTGTCTGGCAGTGTGTGTGCCTCCAGAAATAGACAGAGTACAAATCTCACTAACGCTTTTAAAGACTAAATGCCTATACTGTGCCTATTGAGCCAGGTTATATTTTTCGTCAAAAACTCTCATGTGCATGCAGCCATGTGGCGAGAAAAATTACAAAACAACCGGTCATCTTCCTAACTAAGGGAAACCTCGTGATTCTGACACAGTGTGCCCGCTTAAATCTAATTCTTACCTGAACTGAGTAAATTGACACTAACTTAAATCTGTAAAGAAAACTATCGCATGAAGAGGACGCTCCCCGGACCCATCGGATGAAACCAAAAAAATCTGCAGAGCTGGGATCCGCTTCATCAAAAAGACAGACAGATTAAACGGTGTATGTGTACTAACTGCGCCAGACGGCGAACACCAGCAAGATTTTAGGTAAGAAAAGTGAGACAGGGGCCCCTGCTGAAAGAACAGAGTGAAAGCAGAACGAGTGATTCTTTTCATTTTTATTGTCAGGCACCCAATATTTTTTTTTTTTGGTGTAATTTCATTTATGCAAAGATTGTTGCAAATGACATTTTTCTCTTAGGACAGATTAGGATATACATTCTGTTCTCAACTTTAGAGGGAAATCTGAGACTATAGTGTATATATCCGTGACTCTTTGGGGCTATCAATTTTCTTCTAACAGGATCGTGGGCTAAACATCGAGTGAAAAGATTACACCTATGGGTCTATTATACTTGTAGTAATTCATTACTTTATATGTATTTTCTATGTTTGATATTAACATTTATGTGTTGTGGTAAATTTTCCTTATGTTAATAAATTTACATAAACTTTATTCAAACGTGTCGGTCAGCTCGTTCCAACATATCTATATTTAAATGTTATAGTTTCCACGTATGTGCGTCTAACTGTCGTCACTTATGTGTGTGTGTGTATGTGAGTATATATATATATATATATATATATATATATATATATATATATATATATATATATATTAAAATAGACTGTCTGACTCCTCTAGATCTGTTGTAGAAGATAGGCTGAAGGAGAGAAGATTCTCGATTTCAGGGACAGACTATATTAATTTCTCCATCTCACTCGTGGAAATCTATTTCTATTATTATCTCGCACTGTTGCTATCACTTATTCTAATCTATTCAGAAGGGACCAACCCAAGTCTTAATTTCCATATCAAAAATCTACGACAGCAGTTATGAATACATCTCGGGGCTTTCTCACCCCTCACCTTGTTAACAACAACAAGGCAGTTATGAATACATCTCCGGGCTTTCTCACCCCCTCACCTTGTTAACAACAACAACAAGGCAGTTATGAATACATCTCGGGGCTTTCTCACCCCCTCACCTTGTTAACAACAACAAGGCAGTTATGAATACATCTCGGGGCTTTCTCACCCCCTCACCTTGTTAACAACAACAAGGCAGTTATGAATACATCTCCGGGCTTTCTCACCCCCTCACCTTGTTAACAACAACAAGGCAGTTATGAATACATCTCGGGGCTTTCTCACTCCCTCACCTTGTTAACAACAACAAGGCAGTTATGAATACATCTCGGGGCTTTCTCACCCCCTCACCTTGTTAACAACAACAAGGCAGTTATGAATACATCTCGGGGCTTTCTCACTCCCTCACCTTGTTAACAACAAGGCAGTTATGAGTACATCTCGGGGCTTTCTCACCCCCTCACCTTGTTAACAACAACAAGGCAGTTATGAATACTTCCCGGAGCTTTCTCACCCCCTCACCTTGTTAACAACAACAAGGCAGTTATGAGAGACTTTACTTTGTTCTTGTTTTTATTTTATTTGTTGATTATTTTTTTTTGAGTTTAAAAAAAAATATGTTTGTTGTTTAATTTGTATTGTTTGTTTCTTTCTTGGAAAGGGGAGGTCCCACACAACTACATTCACACAATTTGGGTTTTGATTTACTCTATTTGGACTGAGGGGGTGGGGGAGGGGGGGGGGAAGAAGATACTCTATTTAGACATCGGAAATTTGATTTTATTGTCTTCAGTTTATTACACTATATGTCCTAATTATAACCCATCAAGGGCTGAACGGGATACTTTAAAAAAGAACCCCCACAAAATATACCCCAAATATAACTAACTGATTGAACAGGGTATTACAGAAATATAATTGACGCAAACGAACGAACGAGTAGCCTAATTCATTTATAACACATAAGGAAGGGAAACCCGAGGCCTGTAAACAGTAAATAAATATTAGACAAACTTAAAGGTATGTTTTCAGGCACTCGTAAGAAAAAAAGAAGCAGAACACCAGACAACAGAAATACAACAAAACGCGAGTGGCCCACCCAGGACCCACCGCCCAGCCATGCAAGCGAATCACACCATCCTCCCCGCCATCCAGGCATCACAAAAAAATGATGCCCCGATGACGGGTCATTAGTGCGACCCGCAATACATAACACCGGAAATTTACCATGGGCAGTCCAGCCTATTAATGACGCAATCACTTATGTTGTTCCCCTATTATACAGTATAGGTCAGACTACACAAGCCAAAGACCTCAATACTGTGTCTAGTAAATGATAGAAGACTAAGAACAGTAAGTACAGGACAGAGGGTAGGTTTTTGGTATTGTATAAACATTTATAACACATAAGGAAGGGAAACCCGAGGCCTGTAAACAGTAAATAAATATTAGACAAACATAAAGGTATGTTTTCAGGCACCCGTAAGAAACAAAGAAGCAGAACACCAGACAACAGAAAAACAACAGACGCGAGTGTAATTCAGCTTATTCCTTAATTTTATCTTCCATATTGTCTTTGTCGATTATATTAGCAAATTAACTGCTATTAAATGTCGATAACTTGCCTTGTTTTCAATCTGGACGTCCGGATATACGATTTCGATAGTTCACAAATGAATTTTTTTTTTTTAATTTAATTTTTAATTACAAATTCTTGAACTTTGTGGGCGGGGGAAAAATCTTGTTTTTTTACGAAAAAAAGAAAAGAAACCAAGTTAGATACTACCCACCCCCACCCCAACCGCGCAAAAAAAAAAAAAAAAAACCAAACAAACAAAAAACCAATATCTAGATGGAAAAACCTTCGAGTAGCAACTCTGCTCGGCAGATACAATGGGCCCACGCACGAAAATCAGCTGCGCTATTTTTAGAACTTCCTTGTGGAAAGTATGGAAAAATTTTCCATCTGGTCATGCCGCGTGCTGATCTTTTTTCACATAGCTTGGTAATGACGTCATATGTCGCTGTTCTGTCGTTCACACTTCCTCAGTCGTTATCAAATAGATCTGAAATTAAAATTTTAATTTATCCTTCTTCCTTCTATGTAAACTCAATAAAATTATCAAAGGAATAGTTTGTTTTCTATTTATCATAGTTTATCTGACAAAACGTATAACAAAAGTCTAATTATGCTAATAGCGCTTATTAATAATGTCACATGACCGAATGACGTATTGCGCTGCGTCTTTTGCCGTGGAGAGGAAGCATTTTTATTTCCTCATCTTGACGAGGACTTTATTGAAGCACAATTTGTATGGCCGCCTAGTTTTGACAAAAGTTAACATTTGCTTTTATCTGTAAAAAAAAATAATATTTATTTATCTATAAGCAATCCTAATAATCGCTGGCATTGTATATTTAACTCGAGTTAAATTTGACTTTGAAACAAAAGTAACGGTTGTTAGACTTCCTTCAACCATTTCTTACTACGTAGTGGTAGCTGAAAGCGAACCAACAACGATGCCTATGGCGCAGTTGGATTCCACAGGTAAGGTTATTTGCTTTGCTGATTATAGTCGTTATTTGCCTTACTGATATAGTCAAAACGATTTCACAAATTAAGAGGATATCATAATTGTACTCAGCTCATCAACCAGCTAGGCCTAAGTCCTTCAACAAAACTCAATAGCCTACGTCCATCAGTTCCAGGCCTTTCCACGTCTTCCTTATTTGAATTTGTCTCCAGCTCTATGCCATGTGTTGTTCACTCTAAATCTTTTACTATGCGGATTTTAGAACAAGGACTGCCTTATAATGTTATCAACAGGTTTGCTCAGTGTGTGACTTATTCATCTCCAGCGTATTTATCTCAGGTTTTACTGGTTCTTGTCAGTTTCATATTGGCGATTTTGTTGTACTCCTACCATTTCAGTCCTGTTCCAGGCAGGCACCTATTTATGAAAGTTTTGTATTGCACTTTTCGGTTGAGATGAAAGTGGGCCGTGTGTTCGATAAAGCTTTAAGGGTTAGGTTTAGGAATCCTAACCGTAGGCCTCATCCTAACCCTAACAACTTTGGTCAGATACAAGGATGACATCAAAGAAGACATGCCACTGTTATGCATTTCATCATCATCATCAGTTGCCATCTCCACAACGAAGGTTGGCTGTAATGGATCTCCAACGTCTTCTGTCTCTTGTCTTGGTGGTGCACTCTGATAGACTCTTTCCTGTCCATCTCTTGATGTTATCTTCCCACTTATAGCGCTGTCTTCCCCTTGCACGTTTGCCTTCAACTCTCCCTTCTGTTATGGTCTTCTGCAAGGTGTTATGCCTTTTTATGTGGCCAAAGTATTTTAGCTTCCGAACTTTGACCTCCCTCATTAGTTCTCTTTTCATACCTAGATTTTCTAGGACCTCCTTATTTGTTTTCATCTCTTTCCATGAGATACGCCCCATTCTTCTATATATCCACATTTCAAGAGCCTCAATTCTTTTTTCCAAATGCTTATTCATCGTCCATGTTTCTGCACCATACAGAAATGCAGAATATATATAACACTTTATGATTCTCAGTTTTAATTTGTGAGATAACTGTTTGGATGTCAGTATATGTTTCATGTTAGCGTCTGGACCTGATGGCATTCCAGCAGAGGCCATCAAAGCAGATATCGACACGGCTACAGAGATGTTATATAAATTACTTGGTAAAGTCTGGGAAAAGGAAGAGATACCAGCAGAATGGAAGGAAGGATATCTGGTTAAGTTGCCTAAGAAGGGAAATTTACAAGAGTGCACAAATTATAGAGGAATAATGTTACTATCAGTGCCAGGAAAAGTGTTAAACAGGATTATCCTTGAGAGATTAAAAGAGTCCATAGACAAGAAACTGAGAGATGAACAAGCAGGTTTTCGACAAAACAGATCATGTACAGACCAGATAGCCACTTTGAAAATAATAGTTGAACAAAGTCTGGAATGGAATTCACCACTATACATCGGATTTGTGGACTACGAAAAGGCATTTGACAGTGTAGACAGAGAATCACTTTGGAAATTGATGAGGCATTATGGAGTTCCCCTGAAGATCATTAATTTAATAAAGAAAACATATGAAGACATGACATGCAGAGTTCTTCACGAAGGACAGCTTACAGAACCGTTTGGGATAAGAACAGGAGTGCGACAGGGATGCCTCTTGTCTCCATTTCTTTTCTTGCTGGCAATAGATTGAGTTATGAGATCATCGACAACACACAACAGAAATGGAATCCAGTGGACTCTGACTAAGCAGTTGGATGATCTGGATTTTGCTGATGACTTGGCTCTTCTGTCCCATAACCGTAATCAGATGCAGGACAAATTGAAAACACTCGATGAGAGGTCACAGCAATTGGGTCTGAAAATACACATGGAAAAGACAAAAATAATGAGAATAAATGCAGGTAATGATAACAGGGTTGAACTTGAAGAAACACCAATTCAAGATGTAGAATCATACACATATCTTGGCAGTAATATAGACAAAGTTGGAGGGACAGACAGCGATATCAAAATAAGAATACAAAAGGCAAGAGGGGCTTTCATTGCATTGGGAAATATGTGGAGATCAAGAGAAATCGGATACCACACGAAAATAGGAATCTTCAGCTCGGGTGTGAAGTCAGTCCTGTTGTATGGCTCTGAGACATGGAGAACAACAAAGACAACAACCAAAAAGCTACAGACTTTCATAAATGGGTGCTTGCGTAGAATAGAGGGATTAAAATGGTGTGACAGGGTTACCGGCGTGGGGCTGATGACAGGAGCTAGACGGGTGCCGGTGGAGCAGGAGATGAGAAGAGGACGATGGCGATGGATGGGACACGCACTGAGGAAACCTGTTGATAGCATTGCAGGGCAGTCCTTGTTCTGGAACCCCCAGGGCAGGAGAGGCAGAGGAAGACCAAGAAGTGCATGGAGAGGAGAGTTGGAGACAGGGGTGAAGGTGATGAGGAGAACATGGAAAGAACTTGAGATGATGGCACGGGACAGGAGGACTTGGCATGTGTTTGTTGAAGGCCTATGCTCCTTTGGGAGTGGAGGGTTATGAATGAATGAATGAATATGTTTCATGTTGTTGAATGTAGCTTTGGCCATTCCTATTCTCTTCTTGATTTCTGTTTCACATCTGCCATCTTCTGTTATTATATGACCAAGATATACGTAGCTCTTGACTTGTTCCAGGATTTTCCCATTTACGCTTATCTTTAATGTGGGTTTATCGTCTGTTTTGCTAATTATCATAGTTTTTGTTTTCGCAATATTAATGTCAAGTCCATATTCATGACTTATACTGTTCACTTGCTTCACTAGTTCTTGTAACTCCTGTTCGCTTTCAGCTAACAACACGGTATCATCTGCATATCTAAGGTTGTTTATTGACCTTCCACTGATGTTCAGTCCTGGTATTTCCTGTATCTGTTTGAAAATTTTTTCGGTGTATAAATTAAATAGGCAGGGAGACAGCACACAACCTTGTCTGACACCTCATTTCAACCCACTTTTAAAAAAAATCTAATGCAACAAACATTTCTCATGACTTTTTTATTTGTATTTTGACTGCCCCTTAGACGGCGTCTGTGGCCTAATGGATATGAACGCAGTTTCATAATCCAGATATACCAGGTTCGAAACCTGCTGCAGGCGGTTTGGTAGCAGATCGCTTTGTGTGGATTTTTAACAATGGTATAAGCGCCGTACCATTCAGAAAGCAATGGCAAACTACTGAATGAAAAAAATTGCCTAGAAAAATCACAAACAGCCAATAAAAGCTGGGGTTGATTGCCACGTCCTGTAAAGGATAAGCAACTAACTTTAACTCCAACTTTGTATTGATGCAAAGATTGGTAGGCCTAAAGGTTTTCTTTAGACTTTTATATTATAGAGTGATATCCCCTGTAATGTTTGTCTTGTATCAACATTACAAGGGGATGTCACTTTATAATATAAAAGTCTAAAGAGAGCTTTTACTCTGAGGTGATATATGGGGGCGGGGCGCATATGATTCTGCATCTTAGGAGTGTTTCTTGAAGTGCAATAAGGGGGATAAACACCAAAGTTGAGGTTGTGCATAAGAAAAACATTTTAGCAGTTAGTACTGGATCAGTGTTTTTCAACTTCATCACTCATGGTGTGTTCACTGGTGTATCAAACAAGACATTTTCAACGTATATTACAGATAATATTCCACACCTACCAACTTGTAGGGCCTACTGAAAACACTAAAACTAAGATTTTTAAATATTCTCGTTTTATGCAGTTTAACACAAAATATATTTGACTTACAAATATTAAAATCACATGAACTGGCTAGTGTTTAACTGACACGCTGTCAGCCAGTTTAAACTGTGCATGTTGGCATAGAAGGAAATGAGAAGGCAGATAATGGGGCCAAGAAAGGTAAATCTACCACAAACCTAATAAATATTAAGATTGGCAGATCAACCGCTTATTTAAAAGACAGCAGTAGAATGGATGAATCCTGGGATAAAAATCTGAAAGGAAGATATGCATATAAATATTCAAAGTTTGACACCAGTTTTTTTTTTTTTTTTTTTTCCGTTCGCCCGCTAATACTCGAGGCGAAATCTCAGGTTATCATTTATGTCTAACCTGACATTGATTTTACGTGAGTATCCCTTTATTTCTTGTACAGAGACAAATGTCCCTCGCCATTCAGGCAAATACTCGCCGATTTCGGAGGTACCCATTGCAGCTGGGTCGGCTCAGGAGCCGCCAGTCCCTGGTCGACGACACTCCTTCAAATGTCCTCGCCAGGTCTCGAGTTAATCCAGTCCAAATCCCGGTCGACGAAAAATCCTCAAATGCCGTCGCCCGGGTTTGATCCTGTATCACCCGGTCGCCAGAGCGGTGTTGTAACCACTACGCTAGCGCGGCTCCCTGACACCAGTAATTTATCAAATATGATTTTAAAATTCCCAACAGTCAGAAACTGCTGAAGCTACAACTAGGAATAGGCCTAAGCTGTTTTAGGTTAGAAGATCGTTACTTTGCAGAAAGTGTCAAGGCAAAAATATACACATTTCTTATCCGTTTTATTTATTTTCGTAATTCCCCACTCTCCCTTCATACCATATATTTTTGCACTCGATCCTATTTATTTATTTATTTTTTATTCATCTCTATTTTCATCTAGCGTGTTTTATATGTTATTTATTTATTAGGCTATATATTTTTTTATTATTATTATTTTATCTTTTATTTTATTTTCTGGGCAATTCACTTTTCTCCTGGTTCTTTCCCCACTATGCCCTCTCTGAAATATTTTATCAACTCTCTCCGTGTGTCGGTTACCACCAGCTTTAGCTCCCTGCCTCCTGATATATCCCGTGCCGCTACTGACTTTGCTTTCGTTACTTTCAAGAAAACCAGATTCACCTCTCATCGCCACTTTATTCATACCTGCCTCCACCACAAAATTCTTCCCAATGGATTCTCTTCCAATTTTCATCCATCTGCTGGCACACTCAATCCTAGGGAACAACGTCTCCTACAACGAATTGAGACCAGATGTGGCTTTCAATGTATGCGCGTAGTGGCTGTCAGTCACTCCCGCCTTTTATCGGATCTCAGTGCCCAACAGTCCCAGCTTCTGCTTCACTTACGTAGTCTCACCTCCAACAACTTCCCTCTCTATTCCATGATACGCACCACTATCCACACACTGAACCGGAAGCTGCATGAGTCCCTTTCCGCTACTAAACATCATAAACTATCCCGTCTCCTCCCTACCCCTAATGCTGCTCCTCCATCCTCCACTCCATCCCGCACTCAGGTAGTCTGCATCCCCCCAGATCTTTCGCTCTCTGAGGAAGAGCGCTCTGTTCTCAGTAAGGGCCTACAATTTGTTCCTCTTCGCCCGACCCTAGACCCATATAATCTCCTGCAGGATGTTCATCGGTTTCACCGTCGCATGAGGCTGAAATTCCATTTTAGACAGGAGGACAGCACTCCGCAGTCTCAGGCTGAATCTGACATCTTCGCACGTTTTTCCGACTCCATGAAACCTCCTTTTACACCTAAACCTGGGGCTTCCCATGCCCTGGACCTGTACATAAAGAACACCATCCACGACATTCAGCAGCTCCGACCTCGTAGATTGCACTATTCCAATCTTACGTCTGCGGAGTCCCGTGCTCTCTCCCTTCTTCGCCGTAGAGACGACATTGTCATCAAACCGGCTGACAAGGGAGGAGCCATTGTCGTCTGACAAAAGGACTTATACCTAAGTGAAGGTAAAAACCAGTTGACCAATGGCTCTTTTTACAGGCCCAGGACCAGCGATGCTACTGTCTCCAACAATCGCATTGTACACAGCACCATTAAACAGCTCATCACCAGTAAAGCTCTTCCTCCCCGCGCATCTCTTCTTAGGATTCATGATAGTTCTTTGGGCAAGCCTGTATTCTACATGCTCCCCAAAATTCATAAGATCGAGAACCCTGGCAGACCTATTGTCTCGGCCTGTTCCTGTCCTACTGAACACATTTCAGACTTCCTCGATAGCATTTTCCAACCTATCGTTCAGAATCTTCCCTCCTTTGTCAAAGACACTAATCATGCTCTTACAGCTTTCTCCTCTATCCGACTCTCAGCAGGCCGCTTCTACCGTCTTTTCTTGTTAGACGTTAGACGTCTGTTCTCTGTATACCTCAATTCCCCACCCCGATGGTCTCCGAGCTCTTCGGTTTTTTCTTGACCAGCGCACTTGTCCTTCTATTCCCACTGACACTCTTCTCCGTCTTGCTGAACTGGTCCTTCAACTGAATTCCTTTGAATTCAATGGTCAGTTTTTTTTACCAAATTAGTGGTGTTGCCATGGGAACGAAGATGGGTCCTAGCTATGCCTGCCTGTTCATGGGCCACTTGGAGCATCAGATATGGCAACAATACTCCGGTCCTTTCCCCGGGTTTTACCGCAGATATATCGATGATGGATCTAGATGTAAATACAGACATTCCACGAAAAGAAGAAATCATCACAGCAATCAAAGGGTTAAAAAACGGTAAAGCTCCGGGCCATGATAACTTAAATGCAGAGCTATTTAAGACAGACCCTGAGCTAGCAGCAGAACTATTAGAACCACTATTTGCACAAGTGTGGAAAACAGGGACAACACCATCAGAGTGGAACAAAGGAATAATTGTCAAACTGCCCAAGAAGGGAGATCTTTCAGACTGCAATAATTGGAGAGGAATCACTCTTCTCTCAGTTCCCAGCAAAATACTAGGCAGGATAATTATACAGAGAATTTCAAAGGCAGTAGACTACAAACTGAGGAAAGAACAAGCAGGATTTAGAAAGAACAGAAGATGTGTAGACCATATATTCACTCTCAGGAACATTATAGAGCAGTGCTCAGAATGGCAAAGACAGCTTTACATAAATTTTGTTGATTTTGAAAAGGCTTTTGACAGCATACATAGGGACAGTTTATGGAAAATACTGAGGGCTTATGGAATTCCAAGCTGCATAGTGTCAATCATAAAAAGCCTCTATGCAACTTTACGTGTAGTGTTGGGCAGAGCAACCTAACCTTCGAGGTGAAGACAGGAGTACGACAGGGATGCCCCTTATCAACCACTCTATTTTTAACAGTCATAGACTGGGTGATGCGCCAGACAACAGAGGGCAGTCCAAGAGGAATAAGATGGACTACATTTTCAACATTGGAAGATCTGGAATATGCAGATGACATTGCACTGCTGGCACATTCACATCAACACATCCAGGAAAAAATGGATAGACTTAATAAATTTAGCCAACAGGTGGGCTTGAACATCAATTTAAAGAAGTCTGAGGTCATGACGCTCAATGTGAGCAACCCTGAGCCCATATCAGTAAGGAATCAGCAACTGGTACAGACAGATACCTTCACATACCTAGGAAGCATAGTAACACCAGACGGTGGGGCAGGCAAAGACATCAACATCAGAATGAATAAGGCAAGAACAGCCTTCTTTAGCCTAAATAACATCTGGAAGTCCTCCCAATACAGCACAAGCACAAAATTAAGATTATACCAGATTTGCGTGCTTTCTGTGCTTCTCTATGGTGCGGAATGCTGGAGAGTCACAGAAGGAAATGTCAAAATTGTCCTCTTTTCACACAACATGCCTAAGAAAAATTCACCGAATCTTTTGGCCGAATACCATCACCAACCAAGATCTGCTTACTCGTAGCAAGCAAGAGGACATGCATACCATCATAGCTGGCAGACGCTGGAGCTGGGTTGGTCATGTCCTCAGAAGAGACCCCGATGCCATCACAAAAACAGCTATGCTTTGGACCCCTGAAGGAAAGCGAAAGAGAGGCAGACCAAAAACAACTTCGCGGAGGACTGTGGAGGCTGAGATGCAAAGAATGAACCAGAGTTGGGGCACTGTTCGAAGGATGGCCACCGACCGTGCAAAGTGGAATCAATTTGTTGTTGCCCTACAAGACGCCACTAGGCGTGATGGCCACTGACTGCTTTGACGGTCGGTGGTTAAGGATCGAAGAAGAAGAAGATATCGATGATGGCATAGGTCTCACAGATATATCAGAGACTGATTTATCCCGCTTCATCGACTTTGTCAACCACTTCCACCCCACCATCAAGTTCACCTCCCTCATCTCCACAGTATCTGTCAACTTTCTTGACATTACTATTACTATCACATCCTCCGGCCTCAATACCTCAGTATACTACAAGCCGACAGATGCCCATAGCTACCTTCTGTATACCTCTTCTCATCCTCGGGCTTGTCGTGACTCCCTTCCATTTTCACAACTTCTCCGCCTCCGTCGTTTGTGCCAAGACGATGATGACTTCCACTTCCGAGCCAATGAGATGTTGGATTTCTTCCGTAGCAGACTTTATCCCAAACATGTTCTCATCTCTGCCTTCCAACGTGTTCTCCCCATCTCTCGTCAGGAGGCCCTCAAACCTCATTATAAATCCACTTCGGATAGAGTCAAATTAATCTTGACCTATCACCCTCACAGTACTGCAGTCAAACAGATCCTTTTCCGCCACTTACCTATCCTTCAAGCAGAGTCTGTGACCCAAGAAGTATTCGGTGAAGCACCTTTGGTGGCATATAGACGCGACAAGAACCTGAAGGATCTTCTTGTCCACAGCCGTCTCCCAAAGGAGAATGCCACTCACTTTGGCACATTACCCTGTGGTCGGACACGATGCAACACGTGCAAGTATGTCATCTCAACCCGCAAGGTGTCTTTTCCTGAGGCTACGTACACCATCACTAGTAGCTTCACATGTGAGTCGCGCAATGTCATTTATACGATCATATGTAAACGTTGCTGCAAAACTTATATTGGCCAAACAGGCAAACGACTTGGAGACAGGTTCAGCCAGCACTTGAATGACATCTCTCAGCACAAATCCACACCAGTTGCCATACACTTTAATGGCCCTGACCACCAGGGTCCCATCGACATCCAGGTCACGGCGATCAGATCCTGCTCCTCTGACACTGCTAGCCGAGAACAGCTTGAGAACCGTCTTATCCACTGCATGGGGTGTCTAAAACCAGCTGGGCTCAACACTCTACACACCTTTGTCTGAGGTCACCCTTTCCTCTCCTGTTCTACTTTGACTCTTTCCACTCTTATCCCATTTTTCTATTTTCTGCCGCCCTCTAATTATACGCATGAATATATAATACACTGTTTTTAATATGTCTAAATTTTTTATTTTATTTTTTTATTTATTTATCTTCGACTCATTCCGTTCCCTTCTATTTCCAGTCCCCACTTATATTACGTTTGGGTAGTTTATTGCTTAGTTTCGTTTTTTAGTCTCTAAGTATGTATTGTGTACATCCGGTGGTGGCAGTCATTTCTTTTTCCTGGCACGCGCCTATAAGCGTTAGGACTTTGTCGCCTTCAGGGAAGTATCTGGTTTTAATTTTTATATTTTTTTAGGTTCTTATCTTGTGTCCTATCTAACCTTCACTTTCTTTCCTTTCCCTGACGAAGGCCTTGTGGCCATAACGTTGGCTATTTTCTTATTCTTTTGTCCTCGTAAGACGAATCACCTTTTTTCGATTTTTTTCACACCCATCCATTATAAAATATTGAAAGAGATGAAGAACAGAGAGTTCCAGTATTAAACTACAGGTGTGCAGGGTCGCTTGTGGCTGTAGAAAATATTTTGAGATAGTTAGATGGTATACAACAAGAATGAGGATTAATATGTGATAGTAAAAACATTAGGCCTAATGTAATGGTACATTCAAGATTTGGTCAGACATACATAGGGCCTACTATCTGTTTCAGATTAAGAGTACACTGAACAAACTCACATGCCCCAAGCTTTTATCTGCATCAAAAATTATGGACAGAAAAGATCCTAATTATAACACATCAGTGGTTTAACAGGATATTTCCCCCCATCAGTAAAAAAAAAAAAAGTCACCCCAGAGAAGTAGGCTATCTTAGTATTCCCCCAGCTTAAGATGGTTGAATTATAGCTTCCATAATGTTGACTAGAAGAGACTAATATTTTAAGTAGACATTTCCTATCACTTCATGGAAACTTTTTAAAAATAGAAATTTTGCTATTTTTTAAAAATAATTTTTTGTTTGTTTGCTGAACAGTATGTTAGATTCAGATTTAAAAACAAGTAATTTTGAAAACTAGAATTTACCACCAAAAGGCTATTTTTGTACCACAATTTATACCAATACTGTACTCATATAAAACTGGTTGAAGAGCACAGTATTACTCTCAAGGATTAACAGTAGCACTAGCTAGCACAAGCACACCAACAACCACAGATGTTCTCCAGCTTGTTCATTAAAGTAGGCACATTGAAAAGATGCTTTCAGAATTAAGCACAACACTTGACAATTAGCTACTGGCAACAGTAACATTCCAGGTCCAAAGCAGGCAATGTCCAAATAAAAAAAAAAATGTAATCACTTAAATTTCTTAGCAAATAAATGCCCATAAACGTTAAACCTAGTTCATAAATGCTGAATACATTATTCAGTATGCTTAGTTTGGAAGTGCCTATGTAGGCCTTATGCCTTCTGGTAGCTAGATGAGTTGCAGTTGATTTTAAATTTGCTGGTTTTAAAAATCTGTAGTGTTGATGCTATTAATATATTAAAAGTTAAACTGCTAGAAAAAATAAACAGTACTGTGAAATTTCTTGCCAATGTGATTGTATCCAAAGATGGTATATCATTTTATGCATTGTGATGTGAATCATGGTCACCAAAAAAAATCTCGATAATGAAGACCTGAACCATATCAACTTTTTTTCTTTTTTTTTATACTAAAGTTCATAGCTCTAAATACCTAACAGTAATTCCATAACTTAGATCTGATAACCTTAATTATTAAGTTTAAATATTACAAAATTAATGACCAGTACATAGAGATATTTGCATCCTGTTAGGCCTCGCAGAGCTAGCACACAGAGAGTATCAGGCTGGAGATTATGAACGATCAGAACAACACTGTATGCAGCTGTGGCGCCAGGAACCAGATAATACAGGAGTTCTCCTACTTCTGAGCTCTATACACTTCCAGTGTAGAAGGCTTGAAAGGTATGTTTTCTGTTATTTGTGTATTTTTATACTTGTGTTTCAGGTAATGAATGTCCCGTGTCACACACTTAATGCTTACTTACTTAGTCATTCCTCTTCTACTATAGGGTGTAGAGGTTTGCCACAGAGTGCGCCATACTATCCTATCGGCTGTCTTCCTCCTGGCCTGGTTCCACAGTTAATGCTTTGGGGTGTAATGTTTGGCTTTGATTATTGATAGCCAGCTTAAAAGTTTATATTTATATTTGTTAATTGTTATTAATTATATTGCTTGCTTGTTGTTCTAGGTCAGCTTACTTCAGCCAGTTAGCAATCAAGCAGAACCCAATGTTGGCAGAAGCTTACTCCAATCTTGGTAATGTTTTCAAGGAACGTAACCAGCTGGCTGAAGCTCTGGAAAATTACCGTCATGCTGTGCGTTTGAAGCCGGATTTTATTGATGGTTACATCAACTTGGCAGCGGCTCTTGTGGCTGCCGGTGACATGGAGCAAGCAGTTCAGGCTTACGTGACAGCACTGCAGTACAATCCTGTAAGTTGTCTGACTCTGCCATATGAAGCACACATATGCACACTGTTTAACATATTAACCCTATTCAATTCTATCTTTACAAAACAGATGTCTACAGAGGGTAATTTCGAAGTCGCAGAAAGTGCTTTAAAACATTTGTTACCAATTAATATTGTTATTTTATGATAAAATACTATATAAAATTTATTTAAAACATAAAATAAGAAAATCAATGTTGAAGTCATGACTGAACACCGAAAACACTTGCCGCCATTTTTATTGTTTCGGTAAAGTGAGATTTTACCGTTACGAAATAATTTAAAATAATGAACTTCGTCGATGATTTCAATGATGAATTCATCACTGATTCTGTGGAAGATAATGTCTGGAAAACTGAAACATTGGATTCAGACAAGAATATTTTAATTTTTTTTAATTTTAAAGATTAAATTGTAGTATAGAATGTGTGATTAAAAAAACAATCACCCTTAGTTTCTCAAACAGTAACTAAATTATTTCATTACAGATCAAAAGGCTAAAATGATTTGAATGGTGCAGCCCCATGTCAGTTGGGAAGTGTCTACCCTGTTGAGAGCCTAGGGTTCATCTCAAGGAGGAAAGTATGCTTTCTGTTTGATTTCTTTCATAGGACATGCCAGAAACTTTATCAGCCTCAACAACATTTTTGCACAAATAACGAATGGTAAGTAATAAAGGCAGGTGTCCATTTAGGCAGTGTATTAGAGATAGGTCAACTACATGGGGAATGAAATTATGGATCCTTGTTGAGACTGACACAGGATATACATATGATTTTAAAGTTACTTTGGTAAGGTTGCCCAAGCTTCCTCATTTGGTTTGGCTTATGATGTAGCTGTGAGAATAATAAAGTCTCATATTAATCAAGGTTATCGCCTATTTTTTTTTTACAATTTTTACAATATCTTTTAACCTTTTGAACCCGAGGTCCCGAAATTTCGGTCCGTGTGTAAATAATCCGTACCCCGAGCGACCACTTTTTCGGCTTGACACACCTAGCTTAGCAGTACGGGGCCGGAATGGAAATGTGTGAAAAATACTGACGTCAGGAAGTACACATGTCTTGTGGAATGTTACTTCAAAATGGCGGCGCCCACGATGTGATAATATTTTGCAATTTTTTAACTGTTTTCATAATGAAAAGGCGTGTTGAAAATCCAGGAAATAGCCGTTCTAAAAGGCTAACAACGGAACAAGCTGTTGAACTTGTGCTCAATGATTCAGAGGATGATGAATTAGATTTAGATGGTGATTATTCTGAAAATGACATCGTAATTGAATCGAGTGACGAAACTTGTGAATCAGATTATGATCAAGCTAGTTCTAACCCTGTTCCTGGCCCCTCAGGGGATCGGGCTATGGTGCAGGGGCATGGAAAGGGGCGTATCCCACACAATTTATCAAGTAAATTTGATACAGGTTGGTCTACCGCAAATATATTTAGACCTATGTTTACCGTAGACACAACATTTGTGGAACAGATAGGCCCCAAGAATATTCCAGATTCCATTTCTCCTGAGAGTAAAGCCATTGAATTTTTGGAACTTTTCTTCGACAGTAATTTCTGGCACAATTTGTGTGAGCAGACAAACGGACGTGCTGAGCAAGCAAAAAGCCAACCAATGTGAAGCTAGCATTTCGTAGATGAAGAGGGGACCCTTATATTTGAAGGCCCATTTGGAAATTTCGATATTTCACATCACAACACTTGGAAAGGGCAATCCCCACTAAAAGAGGAAAAAATGTAAAGTAATAAAAGGCTTACATGGCATGTGAAACTCTCGGTTATATTCTGAATTTGGAAATTTACACTGGAAAAAAGAGGATGTTATTCCAGAACTCGTCATCATCAGGATTTTGACTTCAGGTGATTTGGCAAACAAAAACCATATTCTTGTCATGGACAGATTTTATAACAGTGTAACTCTCTTTGACAAGTTATACAGTGATTATAGAACACTTGCAGTAGGGACAGCAATGACAAATAGGAAATATTATCCAAAAGAAAGAATTTGTCTGTTTCAATAACATTGTTTGCCTTGTATGGATGGACCAAAGACCCGTCAATTTTATATCTAATTATCATAACCCAACAGAAATGGGAACTGTTAGAAGGAGAAACAAGGATGGAACAACTGTGGATGTTCAAACTCCACAACTTTGTATTGACTACAATACTTTCATGGGTGGCTGCGATGTCAACGACCAAGTTTGTCGTCTCAATAAAACGCGCCGGCATTATCGCTGGCCTCGACGGCTCATAGTGAAATTTTTCATGTGGGCATGCAATAATGCCTATATACTAATGAATAAATACAATCCCCACAATGTAACTGGAAGACGCTACAGAACATTTGGTATGTACATGAATGAAATCTGTTTATCACTCATTGGCGATTACAGAACAGCGGCAATGAAGCTTCACAACCGTGTTGATGCACATCAGAGGCTGCAAAATGTGGGCTTGCATCATCCTCAAGTGTCTCCACAAGCTACTGGCAATAACATTTGTGTTGTGTGTGCATACAAATTCAACAAACATGTTAGTGACTTCCCAGACATGGCCTACAAAGACAGACCATTCAAAAAAAGTGAAGACTAAATTCTGGTGTAAATATTGTGAAAGCTATCTGTGCCTAAAGGAAGGGTCTACATGCTGGGAGGACTGGCACAATAAGCAGGAATATTGGAGATGATCAGGTCAGTCAATTTGAGATACAATAGTTAAAACTGACCATATGGTTGTGTCACGGTAACTAGTTTTGCTTATGTGTCTTTTTTGTGCATTTTTTGCTCAGGAGCCCAGGGGAATCGGATTTTACAGGCTGGGTGGCCAGGGTTCAATGGGTTAAAGAAAGGTGTTTGTGCATGGGAAGCTATTATAGTCCGTTAGGAAATTCGTGCCCACAGAAAGCGTCAATTTTCTCCAAAACTGTTTGTTGTATGGACATGAATTTTTGCATGCAGTCTTAGATTTTCCATGCAGTTAAGATTTTGCGATCATTACATCCACAGCTGTCGTGAAATTTGCAAAACGGCGATTTTCTTTGATCTTCTTGGAACATTTGCCTAAATCTGCCCGTAACATTAATTCTTAAGTAAATCACAACATTTGTGCGACAAAACGGTTCAAAGGCGTGTCCTAAATGTGTGATTGGTTGCTAATGACATCCTTGTCAAAATCATCAATTTTTTTCTTCCTTCCTTGCTTAACCGCAGCTTCTGTACAATCACCGTCCTGTTGTATCCAACGTCGAAAAGATCTATCCACATCCAGGGCCTTTCGTGTTCTCCTACCTGGTTCTTGGATGTCGTGGTATAAACAACCCATCTTAGCCTCTCTGCGAAAATGCCTGTACAATATAACAGTTACCTTCTGCAAAGTGATAAATTTGCATTTCAGATTCATTGCACTTTTCATAATTATGCAGTTTAGTTTATTAATATATTATACGCTGGTGTCGTTTTGTTTCGTTGCAGCCAACTCATTGCAATTAGCATACGCCGCTGAAATAATTACTCGCGACTGTGTACAATACGTGCGGACATGTAGTCACTACACTAATTCAAACAAAAAAATATTGAATAGCACATTTCATCGCTTGTGCTGTGCTGTGACAAAAATTAAGTGCGCAATTTTTGAACGGATCTTGTAACTTTCCTGTAGAACATAAAAATGAACCCAGACAACGATAAGAGTTTTTTATATAACTTAAAGAAGAAAATTCGAACATGACATGAGTTTTGTAAGGGCAAAAAATATATTAATAACTGCATTGATATCAGTAGGGCACGTAGCAAATTTCAATAACATCCGTCAAGAAAGTTGCAACATTCAATGTGTGGGCACGAATTTCCGAATGGACAATACCAACAAAAAGTAGTGGTTTTCCAAAGTCTTTAAAAGAAATAAAATCATTTGACAACAAAATCAGCTTGCGGTGACGTGTTGTATCAGGGAGAGGGAGATGTTAACAATACAGTATAGGGATAATAAAACAGTTTCTCTCATGTCTAATTTTATGACAGCTAGTGGATATTCAGAAGTTACTGAAAGAACAAAAGTTAATGGGAAATTTAGAGAGTTAACAGTTAAGCAGTCTAATGTAGTGAAGCAATGTAACACTCGTGGGTGGGGTAGATACAATTGACCAATTAATTAATTAATATAATGTTCTTAGGAAAACAAAGAAATACTGAAAAAGCTTATTCTTCTATTTTCTTGATATTGCTAGGGTTAACAGCTATATCATTTTTGAAGAGTGGAGAAAGGATCATCCTGATGTTGAAGAACAAGAAAGACCAAACCGTTACTTTCAAACAGATTTTACTGAAGAACTAATTAAGGAACTGTGTGGACTTGAAAAGCATCAGAATATTGCTTCTTCACACAGTGCCATCAAAAATAAAATGAGCACCACACACTCAGTTATACCAGAATATACCACAAGACAAAATTGTTGTGCAACTCTAGGTACTGGGAAACAAAATGTACTGCATGCAACACCTTTCTCTGCTTCCTAAAAATAGAAACTGCCTATTTGAATCCTAAAACAATCTAGATCTCTTTTTCTTTATTTAACTAATAAAATATGGTTATGAATTTCACATTTTTTTCTTTCAAACATCTTAGTTTATTTTTTTGTAATTAAAAAGCTTCCATTAATTACCCCATTCAACATACCAATATTAATTATTTTTTCATAAATTTATTTATTGTTAGAATCTTTTAATTTTATCAAAATATGTACATTTTTGGATAACTTTTTAAATAAAAGAACATTTGTTGTATTATTTTAATGAGCTAGTTTTTTAATTCATGAATATCTCAGTTTATTTACATTTTTATGACAATTCTGCAATTATCATGACCTTGGAAAATTAAATTGTAATAAATTACTGCTACAAATACCAAACACAGTTTATTCATCTTCTAACACATTGATGCATAATATGCATTGGTTTCATGCATTTTTATAGATTTAGATGTTATTTTGTAATGTCATCATAATCATGTACAAATGCCTAGTTATTACCCCTTTCTACCTAATAAGTAAATACATTTTTTAATTAATTAAGTTATGATCAAAAGCATCTAATTTTTATCAAATTCAAAATTGGACGTACTTTTAAATAAGAGCCACTGTTTTGTACATTTTGCATTAGCTACTTTTTTTCCTTCTTTGAATATTTCAGTGTATGTAAATTTTTGTAATTTTTTCTGCATATAATTAGGTAATTAACTTGTTACCACTCAACCAAGGTAAAACAAATCCCAAAATAACTACTACTGTACTAAAGCCCATTCAGTTTTAAACACTTTGATATATAATACTGATAGGTTTAATATATTTAAAAATATTTTACATGCTTTTAAAAAATGTTACCTAAAAACCACACAAAAAACCTTCAAAAGTCAAGAATTGAAAAGAGCTACACCATCATTTTACTTATTTCGCTTCTCATCCAAATCATGAGCCCATTGGATGAGACATTTTGATATAAGTGGATAGTGGTTTCACAATGCAAGTCTTTCATAGACGTTCACAGTAAGAAGAAAAAACATTATTACAAGTTAATAATTTGTTCAGATGATATAGAAGTAAAGAACAGGCAGGTAATTCACCCTTTCGCTAGACCTGTCCTATGCCTCTGGGAAATGTGAATGTAGCTCGAATTTACTCCCTACCACTGAAAATTGCTTAACACACACACAAAAAACACTGAAACATTAAAAATAATTCAATAGCTTCAGATCTAAGAATTAATCAGATTGTTTTAATGATTAATAGTAAAATATTAATGTGCCAAATATATATATCACATACAAAATTGCACAAGATAATTCATTAACTTGAGTCAGCGTCCATTCTAGTCCTTATCATCTTACAGTGTTAATATTTGGTTGGGTTGAGTGGTAATTTCTTGAAATATGCACCTCGTGAATAAGCTCCTGGTCCTCGTAGACACACTGCTGAGGCCGGATAGTAGTGATGGTCCACTAGTTGTTGAGTTATGTACACAGTTTGTGCTGAATATGACTCCTGGTCTAAACACAATGCTGTGACACCAGATAGTAGTGATGGTCCACTAGTTGTTGAGTTATGTACACAGTTTGTGCTGAATATGGCTCCTGGTCTAAACACAATGCTGTGACACCAGATAGTAGTGATGGTCCACTAGTTGTTGAGTTATGTACACAGTTTGTGCTGAATATGGCTCCTGGTCTAAACACAATGCTGGGACACCAGGTAGTAGTGATGGTCCACGGATTTGAATATGTTACACTCCTGGTCCTGCTGAGGTCAGCTGTTGTCTTGTGGTACACTCACAGATAGAAACCTGAAACAAAACTATCCCAGTCTGTGGTACTTAGGGGTTAGGAAGATGCCACCTCGTCAGAAACCTGAAACAAAACTATCCCAGTCTATGGTACTTGTTCAGGGAAGATGCCACCTCATCTAATAATTAACTGCTGTAATCAGAATGATTGTGGTATAACACACCATCAGGAATTCATATCGTCCATTAAGGGGAGTATGTCATTGTCGTGTTTATAATACAATGTCATGGAGTCATCAGGGTAAGTATGTCATACATGATATAATCCAGTATTAATACATTTATTATATAGACAAAAGATGACCAGTGAATACAGAAAGGCAAACTCTTTGTGCTCAGCATTAAAAGCCAGCTCTGAAAAGGGCTGATAGATTTATTAGCTTGTCTATACCAGTCCTGACAATGACTCTAGCTTACACCAATGCTGTATGGATTGTGGTTATATTTTGTGATGAAACCAAGCTTCATATGGGCATAAGCAAGGATATAGACATGATAAGTCAGGCATAAAATACTCATCAAGCAAAATGCTCGACATGAAAATTGAAGCATGAAATATACATCAATTTGCAATTGTACATTAATTTTCAAACCTAGCGTATTTTACTAAATTAATAAACATACCCTCAGTTTGACAACCATGGTGCTGACTGGAACAGGTTTAGAAGTTACTTCCACTCAATGGCAGAATTCTTCTAGTTAGTACTTCGATGCTAATATGGATCTTGCTCTCGTACGATGTCGACAGTTCGTAGCATATGTGTGTGTATTTTGAATTTCTCAGTGTTCTTATATAGTAGCTGAGCAGGAGACACCGGAGAGCATGCTGAGTAAATTCAGTTCGTCTCAATTTTGTCGGAGGAAAAAGCCAGTTTTGTGTTTCTTTCATAGCGGTATTTTGCAATATCTCTAGAATAACATCATATAGTGATTCCTAACAATATTCCATAGATTCAGTCCCAGTTCTGCCTTCTTGTGTAATACTATGACTCTATTCCAAGCGGTCTTCACTTAGATATATGCCTAAATATGTACTAAATCGATTGTTTTTTCTAGTTATTACATGGTTCAAATAAGGAATATTTCTGTCCAATGGATTTTGCCGAAGATTTCTCCGATACATAACGAAGGTAAGTGGCAGCGGGCATGCTGACGTAATATATTAGCAGCTTTACACCGATTCATGACAATTGCCACATGGTGTGATCGTCAGCTTCATCCTCCCAGGTTGCTGGATTTATGTCCAGTGCCCTCATGTCTCTCTTGCACACATCTTTGAACTTCATCTGCGGTCGCCCAACTGTTCTGTTGTCATATGCCAGTTGTCTGTAGAAGATATCTTTGGGGATGTGACCATCTTCCATGCAACGGACATGGCCAAATCAGCATAATCTGCACTGTCTAAGCAGTGTATACATGCGTTAAAGGCCAGCATGTGACAACACATCGACTTTTGTCACTTTGTCCTTCCACGAAATACTGAGGATGTGGCGTAGACACCATAGATTGCAGGTATTGAGCCTTCTTTCTTGCTTAGCACAGGTTGTCCATGTCTCATTGCCATATAGAAGTGTGCTGGTGACGCAAGTGTTATATACTGGAGCTTTGGTCTTTGTTGTGAGTTTGGAGTTTCCCCAAACACACGTAGTGAGGCGGGCAAAGGTGGCTGCAGCTATGCCAATGCTGCTGTCTGTGTCCAGAGATAGTCTTTCATTGATGGTAGACCCCAGGTATGTGAAGTGGTGCACCACTGCCAATTCATAGTTATCTATAGTAACTGGTGCAACATCCACATCCTGGATCCATAATTTCATTCCCCATTTAGTTGGCTTATCTCTAATATACTGCCTAAATAATTTAGGATACCTGCCTTTATTACGAACCAACCGCTAATTAGTGCAAAGATGTTGTCGAGGTTCATAAAGTTTCTGGCATTTCCTATGAATGAAATACAACAGAAAGCATACTTTCCTACTTTCGATGAACCCACAGCTCTCGACAGGGTAGAAACTTGAGAACTGACACAAGGGCACCACCATCCAAATCATTATAGCCTTGGGATCTGTAATGAAAGAATTTAACATTGTTAGTTACAGTTTGAGAAACTAAGGGTAATTTTTTTTAATCACACATTATTTATGATAATTTAATCTTTAAAATGAAAAAAATGTCAGGTTTTTTAAGGAAAGACGTGAAGAGAGTTAATGCTTTGCAAAATATTACAAATCAGATGATACTGCCAAACAAGACTTATGTAATATACTCTAGATAACATTAGATAACACCTGAAAGGCAAGACATCAAGATTGCATGGAAGATATGAATGTAGAGGTTAGAACATCAACTACTATGAATTGATTGAGCATGATCAAAAATGAAGATGGTTTCTGCAGCAGGAGGTTGATTGAATCGTTGCCATTTCCTAGGACATAATAATGGAGACACAGCAGAAACTTCAAATCACATGGTGTAGAAGTTTTCAGCCAAAAAAATCTTCAATAACAACATGGACAAGTCAAATAATGCAACTCAGCCTAGAAGTTTTTAAATGAGTGCTCGCATAGATTAGAAGGGTTTGACAAGATGGCTAATGTGAAACTAACATGGCAGGAACCAGACAAGTGTCAGTAGAACAGGAGGTGAATTGAAGAAACCTGCTGATAGTATTACAAGTCTTCTTCTGGAATCTCCAGGGTACGGAAGGTAGTGGGAGGATGAGAAATCTAGAAGGGAGCTAAAGACATGGAAATGCCTTGAATGGATGGCACAGGACAGGAAGGCTAGGCATGAGGGTATATGCTCCTTAGGGGGCTGAAGGATAATGAATGTTTGAAACAAATGGCAGATCTGACCCTAAACATTTCCATGTTTATTTGTATACTTTAGAATATTTCTGACTTTTTTCCCCTACTATCTTCACGTCTTATATCTGATAAAGATCTTGTTTGAAACAAATGGCAGAAAGTTTCCTTGTATATTTTTATGCTTTAGAATAGTTTTCACCCTTTTTTTTATTTTATTTTCAATTGTCTTCATGTGTCTTGTCCCTAACATCTCATGGTGATTAAATCTCTTGTCTTTGTTGGCCTTGCTGTTGAGAAATTGACATGTCCAGACTCCTGACATTCACCATCAAATGTCTCAGTCAAACATTCTCTTTATAAATTGGCTAGATGTAGTATCAAATGCTGAATTGTGGAAGACAGACATGCTACATACAGTACTGTTGATTACAGAGATGGACTGTTTGTTTGTTTAACTAGAGCTGCTGGTCCCTGGAGGAAGGGGACGACCTAGACGACAGTCAATCCATGACATCACAGAGAGTCTGAACTTGTCTTAGGATGATGCAGGTCGACTTGCCCAGAATCATGATGCGTTCAGAGCAGCTGTAATGGAGACAATGTTCTGCTGAGTTCATTGCTCATTTTTATTTTAGCCAGTAGCAAGATGAAGTATTTGCAGCGAAGTCTGTAGAACATATCTGCATGAAACAAACTGACATGCCCTAAGCTGGCAACCACAATGTGAAAAGAAGAGCGGGGAGGTCAAAGGAAGCACTGGGGAAGAAGGGTGAAAGAAACCAAGTTAGCCTGGATCTTATGAGCCTGGAGCTGAAGTAGAATGTGGTGAGCTATAGTTATAACTCTTTTTCCCATGTGGAAAGACATGATGATGATATAAATCTGGTGTGCCAACATAACACTGATTTCATCAGGTCACAGCTACTCTTCTTCATTTGAAGACTTTTTTTGTGTGGACTGTTAAGTAGAGTTACATTTTGCTGTGGCCCGTAGTTTTCTCACAAATTGATTGTAACATAGAATGTCACAATAATATCAAGTCTGAAGACATTTTGTCTTATATTTGAAAGGATCTGTATTGTGTGCGAAGTGACTTGGGAAATTTGCTCAAAGCCTTGGGTCGCTTGGATGAGGCAAAGGTAAGGTCATATTAATGTAGTTTGTCTCGTCTACAAGTGTGGAAACACTAACATCTAAGAACAAGCAATAGTTTTGTTGATGAAAGCATTCCCAACTTGCTAATGTTTTGTTCATTCCTGTAACAAGAGAAAACTGACAGTGATATATATCAAGATAAGCGTCTTTTTTAATGTGTTGTGTTGATGAAATTGCCGCTTGTGTTGACAATAATCTAGTACCTGCCTACCCACAAAGTCCAGTTTGTATCCATTGCCTTCCTTTTTTTTAACAGTAAATGCTGAGCATTTTGAAAAGTAACTAGACACAGCATGTATCTTTGCTGACGCTGTATAATAAATAACGTTACTACACCACACACGATGAGTTTCAAGATTTAAAAAAAAAAACAGCAATGGAGACATAGTGTACGACAATGGGTAAAAGGGAGGCATTGAAATTCTTTCCAGTTTGTGATTAAAACCAGTCATTTTTGACACACCCAAAAGCAGCGGCATTGAATTAATTACAGACATCACCAGATTATCACTGGCAGTTTTGCTTGTTGACAATTTGCAGAGGAAGACCTGCCAGATGCTGATATTGTGACCCGTTGTTTTGTTTATTTTTATGTGAAAAAATTTTTTGTGGGTGGGAGGGGTGGATTTTTTTTTAAATTAGCCAAACTTTTTATTCTGTGTAATGACAAAATTTATTTCTACATCAGAGATGTTAACAAATAGCTCAAATGCTGGCTCTTTTTTTGTTGTTGTTGCCATATTAGTAAAAACTTGTCACATGAAGATAGCAGGCCACTTTAATAAGGCTGCAAGTTTGAAAAGTTTGGCACCATGTATTTGTTTTCAGCTGTCCCAGCCCACACTTATAGACATTTCCGGTCCTTTCACAGCTCTCAGCATTCATCAGACTAGCTCACTGCTCAATCTTGACTAAAATTTGAGTGCTCTTGAAAAATGCTTACTTGAAAGTGTTGACACTTGTTTGAGGCAAGAGCGTCTGATAAATGCTTATTTGGGAATGCTTATTTGATGAACTGTTGCGTTGTTTGTGTTTTTTCCTTAGGTTCGTTTCTACAGTCTTCACTTTGTGTACCATTGCTATAATATCCTAATCTGCTGTATACACTATTTGCATCTTTTAAACTAGAAGCTTTCTTTACTGTCTCCTGCAATTACCAAAAAAAAAAAAAAACTTGGGGTAAAGAAAGTTTTGGTAAAAGAATACCAGCTAATATTTCTACTTTTGAATTCTCTGGTTTTATAAATAGATGGAGAGTGCTTTCTTCATGTTCGACAATGACTCCACAGAGTTACAGCCATGGATTTTATCACTGCAGTACTGCTGGAACTAAAACAGCTGGGTATGATTATATGAACATTGTGGTTTTATTTTCATCAAGGTATTGTATAAACTGGTAGTTGTTGATCACCTGTTTTTAGTAGCAGTCTGCGAGGCTCTTTCCAATGTGAACCAATTTCTTGCCAGGACTTTTCTATTTAAGAAAGTTTACAAAAGTAATGTCACCAAACTGTTGGGCAGAAATTAAAAAAAAAAACTTAAATTTTCTTCCCCTGTTAAAAATTTTTTTAATTTAAAGTGGGTACGTAGATTTCTGATAAGGCCATCAGAATAGTCCAAGTTTATTGGTTTGTTATACTCGTATGAACTTCAGACTGGTACCAGCAGAGCGCCGCATTGATCTAGCGTTAGCCTTGTCCATTGAGTATAGCACATAACTTTAAAATGGTTATTTTTATTGCACATATCTGTACTTTGCTCTCCCATTCCACCTTATTACCCACAACGTTTTTCAGTTCTGCAAATTGACTTTGTTTTATTGGGGTGATTGTGCATTGCAGTCGTGCTGTATTCAATGGGTAGGGTTTTTGTGATACAAAAGTAGGAAACTCAAGGCTGCAATATTTTGTCTGTTGTTTGTCAGCCTTTAATTTTCTAAAATCACACTGCGCGATGCATTATTGAGAAACTGGTAGGTGCGTTTGCTGCGGCTAAGCTTAGAGCGATGGCATGCGAACTAGCAGCAGCGTTAGCAGCACAATGCAGCAGCGGCAGCAGCAACAGCGAATCTTCTGTTATAGGTCCACTTTTTTCATCATGATCTATTTGGTCCCCCTCCCCCCGTCCGCTTTCAGGCTTGCTACTTGAAAGCCATTGAGACGTGCCCCAACTTTGCGGTAGCCTGGAGTAACTTAGGCTGTGTGTTTAATGCGCAGGGTGAAATCTGGCTAGCAATTCACCATTTTGAAAAGGTAACACCTTGGTATTTTTGGAGAGAATAATACTTTTTTGTTGTAAATTAGGGAGAGGTGGAGCAGACCATCATCTGATTTGAACTTTGGAGACAGGATTCCATTAGTTGTCATTATGCACTATGTAATAATTATTTTATTAGTGAATTGCCATACATACATTTTAAAATGCCTGCATGAAGAAATATTTGTCTTGACCAGTTTTATTTATATGCCAGTCTTGTTGCTAGGGATCTCTGGCAGAGACAGAGGATGACTAGAACTACTGTACAAGGCACCTAACATGGGGTTGTGTGACAACCTCATATAACAATACCTAACATGGGGCTGACAACCTCATATAACAATACCTAACATGGGGCTGACAACCTCAAAACAATACCTAACATGGGGCTGACAACCTCATATAACAATACCTAACATGGGGCTGACAACCTCATATAACAATACCTAACATGGGGCTGACACCTCATAAAACAATACCTAACATGGGGCTGACAACCTCATATAAAACAGTACCTAACATGGGGCTGACAACCTCACAAAACTACCTAACATGGGGCTGACAACCTCATAAAACAGTACCTAACATGGGGCTGACAACCTCACATAAAACAGTACCTAACATGGGGCTGACAACCTCATAAAACAGTACCTAACATGGGGCTGACAACCTCATATAACAATACCTAACATGGGGCTGACAACCTCATATAAAACAGTACCTAACATGGGGCTGACAACCTCATAAAACAGTACATAACATGGGGCTGACAACCTCATATAAAACAGTACCTAACATGGGGCTGACAACCTCATATAACAATACCTAACATAGGGCTGACAACCTCATAAAACAGTACCTAACATGGGGCTGACAACCTCATAAAACAGTACCTAACATGGGGCTGACAACCTCATATAAAACAGTACCTAACATGGGGCTGACAACCTCACATAAAACTACCTAACATGAGGCTGACAACCTCATCATGTAAAACAAATCACCACAGAAAACACTGCTACAGAAGTCATGTGACTGATGTAAGCTTCCTGCAAGGGACCAACTACAGTGTAAATAAAATAATCATCTGTCATCTTATGTCATATATCCATCATTGTCATTAAATAAGATGACAGATCTTATATCAGCTGTTTTGTACTATGTGACATCTATGTATTACAAGTTAATATTGAATACTTTTTCAGGCAGTTGCTCTGGATCCTAACTTTTTAGATGCATACATTAACCTTGGTAATGTCTTAAAAGAGGCAAGAATTTTTGACAGGTAAACATTGCTAAATAGCAGGTGCTCTATTCATTATTTATATTATATATGTATATTTCAGTACCGGTAGCCCACCTTCAGTCATAACTGACTATTGGAATGTGCCACTAAGGTGATAGCCCTCAGCTGTTTTTTGTCTGGTGTTCCGTTTGTTGAGAGCTTTTTTTTTGCCTTGTCTGAGGTGGCGCCACAGGGAGCATCACCACTTGTTGTGATTGGCAGCTTCATCCTGCCAGTTTGCTGGATTTATGTCCAGTGCCTTCTTGTCTGACTTACACATGATTGAACCTTGAACCTTAGCTGTGTCTGCCTGACTATTCTTGTCCCATCTGTTAGTTGCCCATAGATATCTTTGGGGATGCAACCAACTTCCATGCAGCAGACATTGCCAAGCCAGGATATACTTCACTGTCTAAGCAGTGTATACATGCTTTGAAGGCCAGCACATTGACATTTGTCACTTTGTCATTCCTTGAAAAACCAAGGATGTGATGTAGACACCTTAGATGGAAAGTATTGAAGCCTTCTTTCTTGCTTAGCACAGGTTGTCTATGTCTCGCTGCCATATAGAAAATATATATAGAGAGAGAGAGAGCAAGAAGGACAGACAGTATGTTCATCTTTGAATGAATGATTGTTTAGGTGTACACTGTTTTAATTTCACATTTAAAGTTAGCTGACTTCCTTTTTTAATCGATAGCTACTTTTATGTGGTTTAATTTGACATTTAAAGTTAGCTGACTTTCCTTGCTTAACCAATACAATAGCTACTTTCATGTCTTTGAAACTTGTTCTTGGTTTTGGCGTGTGTAAGTTTATTCTCTGCCTTGTTTGACAGTTACTTCCTTTTGTGTGAGTTTGATGAGTCGAAAGCTCCTTCTGTGTTCTTTCTGACATTGTCTACAAGCTAATCATCCGCCTTGTGTGACTGGTATTGTCAAATATCATATCCACTGTATGTTTTATCATGTCTGAAGCAAAACTATCTTAAATGAACAGATCAGTGGCAGCATATCTGAGAGCCCTTAATCTCAGCCCCAATCATGCAGTTGTGCATGGTAATCTTGCCTGTGTCTACTATGAGCAAGGACTGATTGACTTAGCTATTGACACATACAAGAGAGCTATAGAACTGCAGCCAAACTTCCCTGATGCCTATTGCAACTTGGCCAATGCCTTGAAAGAAAAGGGACAGGTAAGTATTTAATATTTCTAGTTGAACGTTACTACTTCTGATAGTGAGATGTGCTCAGCTAAATATCCTACCAAATGTATTGTGCAACTGCAGACAACATGGCTGAGTTTTATCCTCAGCATTGCTTATCTCTGTTATAAGAAGTGTCAGTGTCTTTAAAAAGAAAAAGCAAACACATTTCGTGGACATTGTTATTATACTGTTCAAAAAAAGAAACGCAACTTTTTTGGAGTTACTTTTATAAAAGATATTCGCTGATTGGACATCAGTCAACCTATCGACTGTGTCCACCTGGTCATTACCTTCTCGTGGTTACCTGAATTGTACTCGCCTCATGATTCGTGAGGTCATGAAAGAGGCCAAGGTCAAAACAACATTTTTGACAATAATTTGTGACAGGTTCATGAGAATCCCATGAAACTTACTGAACACAAAAACTCTCTGACCATTTTATTGAATGCCTATAAAAGATTGACGCTCCTCGAATAAATTCAGTTGAAAATTTAATGCACAAGTATGGCTCGTCTCACTACAGAACAACGGCTCATCATCATTGGACGTTTACAGACTGGACAGTCACAAAGTGTAGTGGCCAGACAATGTAATGTGGTTAGAAGCACCATTAGTCGCCTTTGGAGGCGATTTCAAGAAACTGGCTCAGTGGCAGACCGGCCGCACAGTATAAGACCCAGAGTCACAACCCCTGCCGAAGACCGCTTCATACGGCTGCGTCATCTCAGGAATCGACTTGCATCTGCGTCCTCCACAGTCCAGTCAATGTCAGCAGCTCGTCGAATTTCAGATCAAACGGTCAGGAACCGGCTGCACGACTTTGGGCTAGAAGACCCTACAGAGGTCCTGTTCTTACGGACCGGCATCGCCAGAACCAACTGCAGTGGGCAAACCAGCATCGTCAATGGACCGTTGGGAATGACTGGAGACGAGTTTGGTTTAGTGATGAATCATTTTTTGTGCTCCAGCGACACGACAGACGGAGGAGAGTTTACCGCAAAGTCCATGAGCGCTACGCCCAGAACAACGTTGGTGAGGCTCCTCCACATGGTGGTGGAGGTGTACTGATGTGGGGGGCGATCAACTTCATGGGAAGAAGGGACCTGGTGCAAATTGAAGGACGCCTGAATGCCCAACGATACGTCGCTGAAATTCTTCGTCCTCACGCCCTTAGACTTCTGGCTGCACGAGGGTCGATTTTTCAGCAGGATAACGCTCGACCTCATGTGGCACAACTCACCACCCAGTTCCTCGCTGACAACAACGTCCAGACCATTCCATGGCCAGCCATGTCATCAGACATGAACCCCATAGAACACTTACGGGATGAACTCGACAGATGACTCCGCCAGCGAGACGTGGCTCCAGCCAATCTCCGACAGTTGTCTCTTGCACTGCGGGAAGAGTGGACAGCCATCCCACAACAATAGATCCAACGGCTAATCGGATCCATGTCAAGGAGATGTTGTTCTCTGATAGAGGCCAGAGGAGGCCATACACCTTACTGAAACGGAGGCCTCAGTCGCAAAGAATAAAAGTTCAAACCAAATTTAATGAACATCATTTCATTGTTAAAGTCTGAAAGTTTCTTCATGCCAAGATTGAAACATTAATTCCGTAAAATAAAATTTTGGTATAAGTTTGAAATTTGGTGTCCATTACCACTGCAATAATGTTGCGTTTCTTTTTTTGAACAGTATATGTTTTTAAATTTGTTAAAGGGTGAAGTGACAACTTCTCTTTAGGGATTTAGTCTGTAATGTAAAGATTAAGATTGTTTGATCATATTTATCAGTTAGAACCTTCTACTTTTGTTAGAACCGTCTTAACGATTGAATATAGGTCAAGGAAGCTGAGGATTGCTACAACACTGCCCTCCGCCTTAGCCCAACACATGCTGATTCTCTCAATAACCTTGCCAATATCAAGAGGGAACAAGCAAATACAGAAGAAGCAGTCAGGCTTTATCTCAAGGCTCTAGAGGTATGAGGGTCGTTTTAACTTATGTTCAATGTGTCATTCATCGTTTTGTCTACTAATTAAGGACAGGTTTGCTGAAATGAACTTTTCGTTCAGTTTAAGGTTAACAGAACAAGGAAGTCTCCAGTCGGCAAGCTTATTTAACTCTGCTTTTGACTGACAGTTCACATTCATTCAGTGATTTTCTGGTTTTGTTGTAGGCCTTTCTGTGGCTGGTTAGTCTACTCTAGGTCTGTCTGGAACCACTTACTGTGGAGAACACTCCACTGGTTACACCACTGCAGTGTGGATTTATAATAACAAATAAAGGCTCGTTCTTCCAAGAGTATCACCACACAACAATGGCCGACATAAGAAATAAATGCCTTTAACAGTAGGTACCACAAACTACCGCTTCGCCACGGTAGAAAAATTCTGTGATGCACAAGCGAGGCCCAGTTTGGGCCTTTTTCAACCTCACTCTGCCTAGTAATTAATTTTCCTTTTCTAAATAAAAAATAATATCTTCTGGTTCCTTGATCTTTCTTCTTTCATAATATGTTAATTGTATTTTTCTGCGTGTCATTGAAATTGAGTGAGACATCAAAATAAAACACCATTAAAACCGTTCTTGCCATACGCTGGCTAACTGGTGCTCAAGAGAGCGAAATTCCCCGAAAGGACCCCACCTCATTCAAAGCGGCGACGCTAGGTCCTCAAAAATGCTGCATTCATACAGTTTTCACCAATGAGAAGAGCGGAAACTGAGGTTTACACACGTAACACAAGGCACAGATTTCTTATAGGAAGATATAGTAAATTCGAAGTGAATGAGAAAGTTTGGATTTTAATACACATCTGGGAGGCCTACCTACACTTGTGTTACACCAAACGAACGAGCAACCATTCTGCTTAAATCTTATCAAAGTTTTAAACAGAGTTATTTGAGGAAAGAGCGAATGAACATTAAAAGAGAACACCTTCGACCTTTCTTGGCGTGGAAACGCAGTGGCGGCTGTTCCATCTGCAATCCCAGACACGATGGGCTGGCTGTACGGGACACAGCATGAAATGACTCAGGCGCTGAATTGAAAGTTTCACCAATGGAAGTCGACCCAATATGTGTTCTGAGTAAGTTTTGAACTTTGTTTTATTTCTATTCATTTCAGATATATTTTGTTTATTTGCAATATAGCAATGGCAAGTGATTGAGGGAGAATGTATTAGTAGAAATGTGACTGCTCGATTCACACATTTAGACAGAAAGTTTTTCATTTTTTTTAAGCAATTTTGGGGGTGGGATATTGTTATTAATGTACCTACTGGGTTGTTTTATCGGACCATCACCATTTTCTAAACATTCTGCATCAGATTTAAGGTCTAACAGCTTATGAACTCGCTGACCTCCTTTCGATAGATCTAATTCTAGTTATGGATGTCAAAGGTCATGTTTAGAATTTAGCCTGCTTAGTGCTACACATTTGTGAACGTTTATAAAAAAAACAATTGCATCTCTCGCTTTATTAACCTTTTTTTTTCTCAATTATTTCAGGGGACGATCGTTATGATGCATTGCGAGCATATTTTTCAATGACGGAAAGAGGCAGACATCCGGCTCTGCTACCGATTTCTACTGTGACAAACAGACTATTGGCACAGTTCTGTCTTCTGAAGGACTCGGAAAATGCAACATGGGAGCTAGTTCGTCTTGTTGTGTAAAGTTTATGTTCCATATTATTTCCCACCATCATTCTCTGATGTTAAAAATCAGTAGGCTGCTATGTAGTTTGAAGCTTTCCTAGAAGCCTCTAGGTTTTGAGTTTATTTTACAATTACAAACATAAAAGACAGAAATGACATAATCCATGTAAAACTGTTTTCTTAAAAATCCAATTTTGAGCAGTAAAGGTTGTTTCAATCAAGAAAATAACCATTAATTTGAATTTTACAACTCAAATTACATACATATTGAAGGTTTCAGTTCTATAGCTGCAATATTTATGATTTTATGACGAAATTTCGTGAGATTTTTCTTCCTAACTGCAAATTTAGCCTTTGATTAATTTTCACATAATGCAGTTTTATAGTATTCAGTATTTCATGTGGCTCAAAAAAATTAATGCTCTCTTTAAGCTCAAGAAATCTTATAGCTTTCCTATGTGTAGTTTTTGATTTATGAGTGCATGAAAATGCATATTTGCACTTTGCGAGCACAACATTGAGACTTGAAATTGTATTTTGTGTCAATTTTGATGGTCCATAATTCATTTAATTGATTTGTTGTACTTCCCATGTTTCTTTTCTGCAATAAGGACTTCTATGAGCTTGTAAAAAGAAGCATTATTGACTTTGTGAGAGTTTGTTGACTGCAGTTATGATTGTACTAAGTCGGGCAGTTTGTTCGGTGCGAAGATGTTAGGAAAATTTTTTAAGTCCCCAAAATTTTGAAATGCTGTAACTCGGTAGTTTGATGTCAAATTTTAAAAATTTAAAATGAAAATTTCATGGTTTGAAGGGATCTATTACGATCTATAAACAAAAACACTCAACAAACAAAATGAAAAATCACTTTGTGGTACCTATTAACAGGTACTTCCCTTTAATACTTTATACACACAATAAGGCCTCATACGGCCATCAAACGCAACAGATACAATAATGTGAAAACCACTGTAAACATGCCTTAGCAGCTTAAACTATCGCCTTCATACATGAAGGTACGAGTTATACAAAATGACTACTCTGAGTCTCGCTCACCTGAGCAGCAAAACTATGAAAATGACACACTCGAAAATCATCGACCTATTATCAAACTACGGCCTGTAGATAATTCGATCTAGACCAGTGGTGGCCAAGCTAAGGCTGGCCGAGAGCCAGATTATAGTAAAGGGTAGCACCAGAGGGCCAGACCTATAAAATCCTTAAAAAATAACGTTCTGAGATTTAGTTTTACATATATAATGAATCACGTACAGAAAGCAACGGCAAACTACTGTACTGCACATCTGCCAAGACATGTATACCAGTCTTTGGACTGACATTACTGTAAAAAAAAAAATAATAATGAATCTGTTGTTTTAATTTGTTTTGTAATTTGTAATACGACGTGTAATTATTTATTTCAAACATATATTTGTGTGTTCTTCTTCTTCTTCTTTCGTTCGCTTGAAATATATTGTCTATATCTGCAATGTTGTTTCTTGTATAAACTTCACAGTCTTTTGTAGTTCATACAGAGGTCCATATAGTTTTGCTTCCAGTGTTGTTTCTCTGGGCCAGTGGGTTTGCCTCAATATATCATATTCGGGGCAATCTTGCAGTACGTGCTCTGCTGTCTGGGGTGCCTGTCCACATGTACACATGGCTGAATTGCCAATCTTGAATTTTGTATACATGTGGCTGCGGAGGCGGTTGTGTCCTGTTCTGAGGCGCAGAATGACTATTTGTTCTGATCTGTTCATAGCTTGGTAGTCATCCTGCGTTGATGTTGGTGGCTTTCTGATAGATTTGATCATCTTTTTCTTCTGATGGTACGTTACTGGTACATCCGGTTGTTCGTCTGCAGCACCTTCTTTAGCCAGTCCGTCTGCTCTCTCGTTTCCTGGTATTCCACAATGAGACGGTATCCACTGCATGGCGACCCTGCGCTGGTTGCACAGTTCAGAAAGTAGGGCTTGTATAACTGGCAATTTTCTGGACTGCAGTGCTTGGAGTGCTGATCTTGCATCTGTCAGGAATACTACAGGCTGTGGACCGAGATTGGTGTTCAGTAGTTTCTCAGTTGCCACCTTGATTGCCTGGACTTCTGCATCATAGTTGTTACAGAATTTCCCCGTTGGTACTCTTACCGTATCCCTAGTGTTGTTTGGGTATTCTATGTACACTCCTGCTCCTCCATTCTTTACTGCATTCTGTGCTGACCCATCTGTGTATACTCGGACCCAGAGGTCCTGTGGGTATTCATCATCCAGGAAACTGAGAGTGACTGTCCTACGTTGCACGCTGTTCTGTTCATCCCTGTCGAATATTCCTTTCACTTTTGTGTGGATGTGTACTGGTAGTCCATGCTCCTCTCTCCAAGGGGTTTTTCTTTCTGGCACAGACGTTAGGGGGCTGTTAACTTCAGGCAGGTCTGAGGTTTGTCTACGAAATCGTTTGGCCTGGTGGATAAAACTGCTTCTTTTCAGTCGCCCCATTGCTAGGTTTTGGAATCTGTCCTTCATTGGATGGCTCGGCATACAGAGGAACTTTTCTGCCTGTGTTAGCACTTTCGTGTCTCTGCGTTCTCTCAGTGCTTGTATCCTCCCCATTTTCTCCATCTCCACTATAGGCGTTGATTTCATTGCCCCCGTGATGACCCTAAGCGCCTGGTTTTGCACCTTATCTAGCTCTTGTAATGTGGTGTTGATGCTGGACACCACGCAGCTGACCCATATTCCAGGTGTGGTCGTATGCCCTGCTGGTAAACTTTACTAAGTATTTTCCCGCTGGCTCCCCATGTGGTTCCACTTAGTTTTCTCAGGATGGCTAGCTTCCTCCTGGCCTTTGTTGCTGCCTTGTTGATGTGCTGCTTCCATGTCAGCCTATCATCGAATGTAACTCCGAGATAGGTGGGTTGTTTATCTTCTCTCAGGAGCTCTTCGTTTATCTTGATGACACCAGCTTTTTGTTTTGGGAGAGAGGGTGAAGAGCGTAGTGCTGCACTTGTCTGTGTTGATGCTGACACACCATCTATTTGCCCATGAGGTTAAGGCATCTATAGCTCTTTGTAGCAGTTTGGTGGCCACTGTTGCATGCTCATCTGTGCACCATATTACCAGGTCATCAGCGTACATTGCCACTTTCATTCCATGTGGTAGTTCAGCAACCAGGTCGTTGATGTAGACTAGGAAAAGTGTGGGGGACAGAACCCCTCCCTGAGGGACGCCATGACGCAGTAGAATTTTCTTACTCTTGAGGCCATCTAGTTGTACTCGGGCTCTTCTGTTATGCAAGTATGCTTTCACCCATTTGTACATCTTACCATTCACTCTACAATTTCTCAGTTTCTTCAGAAGCCCTTCTTTCCAAACCTTGTCAAATGCTTTCCTTAGATCTATCCATGCTGCTAGTACCAGTTTCTTATCTTGGAACGCATCCTCAATCTCTTGGGAAAGGTAAGTTGCCTGATCTTCGGTGGAATAACACTGCCTAAAGCCCGCCTGCTGTGGTACAAGAAGGTTTTCACTTTCAAGGTACCACTGTAGCCTGAGGTTGATGATACGTTCCATTGTTTTGCAGAGGCAGCTTGTAAGGCTGATTGGTCTGTAGCTGGAGGCGGTGGTCTGTAGCTGGAGGCAGTGTATTTGTGTGTTATTTCATTGTGAAGAGTGGATGGGTTTGAAAAAAAAATCGAAAAAAGGTGATTCGTCTTACGAGGACAAAAGACAAAGAAAATAGTCTACGTTACGGCCACAAGGCCTTCGTCAGGAAAGGAAAGAAAGTGAAGGCTAGATAGGACACATAAAAACTAAATGAAATAAAAACTGGGTACTTCCCTGAAGGCAAGAACCGAAATTCTATCAAAATCGCTGTCTGTTGATGACCGCGTGGCTGAACAGAAAGTGACTTCCGCCGCCGGATGTACACAATGCATACTAAGAAACTAAAAAGCGAAACCGGACAATAAACTACCCAACGTGATAAAAGTGGGGACTGGAAATAGAAGAGGACAGAATGAGTGGGAGATAAATAAATATGAAATAAAAAAATGTATATGGCATACAAATAAAAGAATAGGATAAGAGTGGAAAGAGTAAAATAGAGCAAGAGAGGAGAGGGACCTCAGACAAAGGTGTGAAAAGTGTTGAGACCGGCTGGTTTTAGACACCCCATGCGGTGGATAAGACGGTTCTCAAGCTGTTCTCGGCTGGCAGTGTCAGAGGAGCAGGATCGGATTGCTGTGACCTGGATGTCGATGGGACCATGGTGGTCAGGACCATTGAAGTGTATAGCAACTGGTGTGGACTTTTGCTGAGCGATGTCATTTAAGTGCTGGCTGAATCTGTCCCCAAGTCGTTTGCCTGTTTGGCCAATATAGGTTTTGCAGCAACGTTTACATATGATCGTATAAATGACATTGCGCGATTCACACGTGAAGCTACTAGTGATGGTGTACGTAGCCTTAGGAAAGGACACCTTCTGGGTTGAGATGACATACTTGCACGTGTTGCATCGTGTCCGACCACAGGGTAGTGTGCCAAAGTGAGTGGCATTCTTCTTTGGGAGACGGCTGTGAACAAGAAGATCCTTCAAGTTCTTGTCACGTCTATATGCCACCAAAGGTGCTTCACTGAATACTTTTTGGGTCAGAGGCTCTGCTTGGAGGATAGGGAGGTGGCGGAAAAGGATCTGTTGAAGAGTGTAGCTTATCAAAACTTTTCACCAGTGATTTGAAGTCTACTTCCATTTGTGACGTAGCAATTCTGAGAACATGGGATAATACAGAGTCAGTTAATCTGTTTCTGGTCTTGGATTTGATAAGCTTCATGGCAGAAAATGTTGTCTCACAAAGATATGTGCTACCAAATATAGAGCACACTTTTAGGGCCCATTTTCTCAGAAGTGGGTAACGTTCCTTTGGTAGTAATTTCCACAAATCAGCTCCAGTTGCTTCTGTTGTGTTGATGAATGGGTCACATTGGAGTTCACATAACTGTAATTGTAGTTCTGCTGGCTGAGACTCCACTGTGCACTGGAATAGGTTGTTAAAAAGTTCCATTTGTGGACGAAACATTTCAAAATCTTGAAATCGACGATCAAACTCAGAAATCAGCTGTTCAATGTCATCTGTGTACCTCCTGAAGTTAACACTCTCTTTCTCAGACAGCTGTTTACAACAAGGAAAATGAAACAGGTCATTCTTTTGCAAAGACATACTAAATAGGCTCAGTTTCTTTTTGAAGCCATCAACATAGCCCATCATTTGAAAAATTGTTTGCCTTTTTCCTTAGGAGCCGCGGTAGCATAGTGGTTAGTGCACTGGCTTCCTAGCGCAGTGGTCTATGGTTCGATCCCCAGATGAGGTGGGATTTTTTTAGGCCACAAACGGATCCTGGGTCGACCCAGCCCCAAATGGGTACCAGAGCAACTCTGGGAAGGTTAAGGCGGCCGGCGTGATGCTGACCACATCACCTCTAGTGTGCCGATGGTCAAGAAAATATGGGCCTAACACCATATTCCCAATATGCCTCAATGGGCGTGTAACGGGATCCTTTTTTCCTTGTAACTGCAAATTCAGTACATTCAAATGTTATGTTATATCTGTGAGAAATGCCAAGTGCTGAATGAAATGAATATCTTTGAGTTTATTTTGAAGATCAATTGAACATGGTAATTTGTCTCGCAGGAAGTCAAATATTTCATCCTTCAGTTCACAACATCTTATTAAACATTTTCCTCTCACCTCAGCATGAAGCAGGAGATCACCGTAAACAGAATCCACTTCTTCTAAAAATGGAAGGAACTTCCTGTGAGTTAGAGAGCTGTGTCCTCCTCTGATCAAATTCGTTATTTTCACTACAGTAGCCATAGTGTCATTTAGGTTTATGGATTTTGCACAAAGGGCCTCTTGGTGAACTATGCAATGTAATGTAGGCACGTCAATTTTATTTTGCTTCAAAAGTCCAACAAAACCAGTATTTTTCCCAACCATAGCCTTGCAACCATCGGTACACACAGCAGACAATTTTTCAAACCCACCATATTCTTCCATGGCATTTTGAACTGCAGAAAATATGTCATCCCCTTTACTTGTACCATGCAAAGAGCAAACTTTCAGTAATTCTTCAGAAACAATAGTCTTCCTGGATCACTTTAACAAACAAAAAAGAAGCTGGCTAGTGTCTGTGATGTCTGTACTTTCATCAATCGTCAGTGAAAAGTATGGACAATTTTCAATTAAAGATTTCAAGTTCTGGGACAAAATGCAAACTAATATCTTCTCTTCTCCTAGCTACGGTTTGTTTTGAAAGAGGTACATTTTGAAATTCTTTTACTACTTTTTCTTCATTGAACGCTTCTGCCATTTGAACTGCACACTTTTTCACAAACTCTCCATCAGTAAACGGCTTTTTTGCTTTTGCAAGCTCATAACTAATCACATAGGACGCCATGAGCGATGATTACTGAATCTTATTTACATGACTAAATATACTCTTTTGCGGATTCAGTTTTTTCTTGAGTTGTTCAATCACAAGCTTTCTCTTATACATGAAAACATGCACAACAGCTACAAGCCCAGAAGTGTCACTGGCTGATTTATACTTAACACACTTCACAAGACCAACTGTGCACCTCAACTCCTTCCTATAGAAATGTACCTACCATCAGCCCCCACTCCCACGATCACTTTCCCATACCGATGCTAAAGACAAAGCAACATCATTGGATCTCAGAGACTTCCAACCGCAAAAAAAATTTGTCATTGCTTTCAGTTTCTCTTTATCAAAGTAGGTACCGACACTGTCTTCGCCTGTCCACGTGAACGATCATAGATTTGACGTTATCATTTCCGTTTTGTCGGCACTATCTAGTAGAGCTCAATTGGTATGATAGAGAGAGAGAGAGAGTTGGTGGTGTTGTGGGAGGTGGGGAGATGTTAATCGTACATTTTGGGTCTTTTTGGTTTTGTTTCTGGTGCCTGTGCGTGCTATTTTGTAATATTTTTTTTAGCACAGTGGTCGGAGGATACAGTAATTTTCAATCAACAATAAAAGGCCGGCCAAAACAGGTTGGCGGGCCGGTCAAAACTGGTTGGCGGGCCGGATCTGGCCCGCGGGCCGTAGTTTGGCCACCTCTGATCTAGACCCTACACTGTTCTGGAAGTACAACGTAATTATCTCCAAGGTCCGAAAATATGGCAGGCACTCACCTTACAGTGGACAATATCAACCACACAGCGATCTCGCTGGCAAAAGGGAAAATATACGTCCTCCCTGGACGAAGGCTAGTTTCTGACTTCCTAATTTTGCGCCTTTTTCCCCCCGACTTCCGGTAGTCACATGACACACCAGTTCAGCCTTTCCGAGTGCCCTTTCGCCGACCACAATACATAAGATGCACTGCAAAATAACGCTGTGACAAGGTCTTTATGTGTGTTTATCCTCTAGGTCTTTATGTACCTGTTTATTCTCTAGATCTTTATGTATCTGTTTATTCTCTAGGTCTTTATGTGCCTGTTTATTTCTGTGGTTTATTCTCTAGGTCTTTATGTACCTGTTTATTCTCTAGGTCTTTATGTACCTGTTTATTCTCTAGATCTTTATGTATCTGTTTATTCTCTAGGTCTTTATGTATCTGTTTATTTCTGTGGTTTATTCTCTAGGTCTTTATGTACCTGTTTATTCTCTAGATCTTTATGTACCTGTTTATTCTCTAGATCTTTATGTACCTGTTTATTCTCTAGATCTTTATGTACCTGTTTATTCTCTAGGTCTTTATGTACCTGTTTATTCTCTAGGTCTTTATGTACCTGTTTATTCTCTAGGTCTTTATGTATCTGTTTATCCTCTAGGTCTTTATGTACCTGTTTATTTCTGTGGTTTATTCTCTAGGTCTTTATGTACCTGTTTATTCTCTAGGTCTTTATGTACCTGTTTATTCTCTAGGTCTTTATGTATCTGTTTATCCTCTAGGTCTTTATGTACCTGTTTATTTCTGTGGTTGTTTATTCTCTAGGTCTTTATGTACACCAATACCTCACTCTTTCGACAGGTTAGGGACCAGAGCTATGACGAAAGTCGAAAATCGATGAAAGTCGAAGCATAGCCTTTATTTAGCTTACAAATGCATTAGGGCCGCCAAAAAACGTAAATAACTAACTATATAACACTTGCGAATGCGTGCAACACCTAGATAAACAGAAATAAACATAAGAGTAAAGAAAATACAATAAAAAATACGTAAATAGCATCTTACCTTAAAATCATTCTTGAGCAAGTAGACGATGAATATATACAGTATGTACAGTTTTGAATGTTGGTAATTTAGGGGGGATTCTAGACTTAGAAAACCAGATGGAGAAAATTGAGGAGGCTCATCTTCAGAACTGGAGGATTTCAATCTAATTCTTTTAGGAGAAGGGCACATTGAAGGAGATCTAACTGGGGCTGGGGCTGATGTTGATGGCTCGGAATCTGAAGGGTTAGAGGGAGGGGTGACTGAAGTTAAAATTGTGCCTCTTTCTCATAAGTTTGGTATGCACTGGCGTAGCAATTTTAATTTCCTCTAACACTTTAGCTCTGTTCTTTACAATTGTGCTAACTGTAGTGCTTGGTACACCTAGCCTGCGGCCTATTTCAGCATTTAAGATGCCTTGTTCATTAAGCTTGATTAACTTAAGCTTTTCTTGCAAATTGAGAACCTTATGGGTTCTTTTAACTTTGTCACTACACTTAGGACCCATTATGAATATATTAAAGCACAAAAATAAGTAGTACTGTATAAGGCCTAATCACACAAAAAAGTACAGTATGAAAACTGTACAGGTGTCTTATAATCACAATATGAACACTGTCATTAGACTGTTATCACTAAAATAACTATGAACTGTTTACAGTATAATAACAAAAAAATAATATAGTATGAATAGTTTTGTTATTTTAATTACAAAAATAAGTAGTATTAATATGTTTAATGACAAATATAAGAGATTCAATGCGGACAACTTAAAAAAAACAGTGCACACCGAACGATTTCTGTTCAAAGACTGAACGACGAAAGAATCAAGATGACACGCAGTTGTGACCAAATGCGACGAAAGAGCGAAGCGAGCGACGAAATTTGGAAACGTGGTTAGAATTGAAAACCGACGAAAGAGAAGCGACGAAAGTCGAGGTATTGGTGTACCTGTTTATTCTCTAGGTCTTTATGTACCTGTTTATTTTCTAGGTCTTTATGTACCTGTTTATTTCTGTGGTTGTTTATTCTGCTCTAGGCGTGGCTGTGATGATATAATTGTTATTTCTGTTGAAGGAAAATGTTCACATGCTTGGATTGCTGTCAGTTAGTTTTAGTTTGCAGCACTTCTGAGATATCCATCTATACAGGTGGCAAGTGTAAATTCTTGCAGTTACAATACATATTAGTTAGTTTTTTTCCCCACTTGTTAATGTTTTAATGATGAATGGATTGATTTGAAACAGAAACATCAACACCAGAAGCTGAGACAAGTAAAAATTAGACAGAAACTAACTGATCTTAAACAGAAACAATTTGGTATCCAGCATCTGAGACAAGGAGTAAGAATGGGACATAAACTGATCTGAAATGAGTGTTTATGGCAATAATGATGCTTCATAGGCTAATGAGGCTTAGCTACTTGCCTTTTCAGTTGTTTTTAATTCTTCGTATTGAACTTGTCTTACCCTTTTCAAATGCAAATTGTTTCTTCTTCCTCGTTCGTCCTGAAAAGGACGTTGGTTGCGTTGTGCCCGTTTACAGCGAAGCTGCGATATTTGCGCCTTTCGGCCGACACATCCGATTTCCACACGTCATTTTTTGGGACCGGGTTAGTCTTCCCTCTTCGATCCCTACTCTCTCAGCCAGACTGCAGTGATGCAGCCTGTTTCCAGGACCTCCACTTGGAGGTGGAGTAGGGTCTTGGTCAGCTCTGGTTCGCTGACGCAAGCAGTCAAGCTATGGGTCGCTGACTGCATTCTCTATTGTTGCGTCTTTGGGTCCCAAATGCAAATTGTTTAACATTTAATGAAATTACAGGTTTGAAGTCATACTGTTCTGTTTGTTGTTGAACGATTTCCTGTCTACTTGCTTGACCTAGTACAGTTTTCAGAGGTCTCATTTTTATTCTGCAGACAAGAATATCAGATGGAAGTGAGGCTAAATTGTAACAAATATGTGCATGAAGCATTCAAAAATGTCAAAATAGATTAATTTGCACAAATTAATTATGTTTGAGAGCTACATTTAGCAACATTTTCGAGAGTTAAACATTTTTATGTGGCTTGCCTTGAACCAACTCTATTAATCTTTTCCTGTCTTACTACATGCTTGCATGTACGCTGATTATTATGTGGCCTGATTATAAGTGTAGGATTGTTTGAAGCTCTAGGACAGGCAGTGATGTCATAAGTTATCTCTTTTCAAAGCTTGCATCTAAAAATAGTTTTTGGAATATCCCAAACAACCATTCAGCCTCATTTAGGTGGAACATTGGACCATAAAAGTTAAACAAGATATTTATTTTTAAAATGCTGCATTTTAAGAAATAACAAATTTTTTGACAATTTTCTCTAACAGTATAAAATATTCAATAAATATGTTGAGAGGGTTGTATGATGATATTCTACTAAACAAACAGGTGTACCCAGAGTTTGCTGTGGCTCATTCCAACCTGGCTAGTGTCCTACAGCAGCAAGGGAAACTTCATGAGGCTCTAATGCACTATAAGGAAGCCATCAGGTAATTATTCTTGTGTACTTCACATCCAAGCATACATGGGCACAGTGACAAACAGAATCGTTGCTTTTTGACGGGTGCGGGGTGTTCTCACACCGGCTGAAACTCTACCAAGTTGTCTCTCATAGTGCACACGTTTGGTCAGAATACTTCAGCATTTATTGATTTGCCTTTCTTTACTTTCCATTTCTTTTAAAAGAACCTTTATTTAGCTTTCTCCCAAGCCCTGCTTGTCTCATGCCACATATTAAAGTTGCTTCAGTTTTTTATTATGTTATATCTGTCTCAAGTGTTTTTTGGGTTTCTCACAATTTATTCCACCCTAAATCAATTTGCTCTTGCAATCTCATGGGGTCTCATGATTTTTAAAGCGCTGGGGGTCATGTTGCAAGGCATTGACCAGGTAGATGCCTTTCTGTCTGCCTGTTTCTGATAATTCACAGATGACCTGCTTATACCAATCTTGGGGGCATATCTGGAGTCATCCTTATATGACCACCAGCTATAGTATACATAAGTGGAAGTGAACCTCTGTGAGTCTAATTACACCCTCATTGACTCTTGAAAATTTTTCACACATTTCAAGGGCTTCTTCCTGTGGTGAAACATGTTGAGAACCCAACATTATACACTATGCTTGGAGGAGTCACTTGAGCCCTCAGGCTTTTACCTGGTTGGCTGCATGCAGCAGAATCACACTATGGACCCCAAGATAGGCAGGGGGAGCTGAGAAGTGGCTCTGTGTAGGACATGACAGTTCCTTGGGAGACCCCATAATCCAAGTTCAGTATGTTAGCTCTGCAAATTTGGAGAGCCCCCTTGAATGGCAGGGAATACACAGTATGCCACGCACTTCTTCCTCCTGGCGTGGGACCAGATGTGATGATTCTTGACAAGCTGGAGAAACTGCTCATAACTTAATCAACACTTTTTCGCAGTGACAGAAAAGCCTAGATCTACAGTCTAGATAATACCAAGGAGTTTTCAACTTAGTATTTGCTGCAAAAGAGCGAGAAGCTCAACAGCCCTAGTTAACAACAAATACTGATCTTTGTGAGCAAGAAGCTGCTTTCACAACTAGATGCCAGGCTTACATATGATTGCAATAATATATTGTGCCAGCTGCTCCAGCTTCATGGGGGGGGGGGGCCTTGCTTGGGCTTCAGGGCATTAAGGTGAGGGAAATAAAACCCTGTGATGTGGCCTTACATGGTCAAGTAGTATGTCCTACTCATGGCACCTACAGCTTGCAGTTGTGTAAATATCACACACTTGTCTTAGATCATGGCAGTGCTATGTCCTTAATTTTGAAACTGAGAAGGACAGATGTTACAGAGATAGTGTGTTGTGCTGAACATGACAATCTTGTTTGTTGTTGATGGATGGCACATAAGATTGTGTGGAATTAGTCTGGCCTAGGGACATTGGACTGACGACTTAAATCTTCAGTTGTCTCTGGAAAAATAAGTGGTTGTGTGTCCCAGCTCAGTTTTCTTATACAGTTTTTGTGTGTGCAGAACTTTGTGTCGGTTTACTTTTTGTGTGTTATTTATTAGCATTTTATCGTTTTTCTTCTCACATAACAGGATCTCCCCAACATTTGCAGATGCTTATTCTAATATGGGCAATACACTGAAGGAAATGCAGGACATACAAGGTGCTCTTCAGTGTTACACCAGAGCCATTCAGATTAATCCAGCATTTGCAGATGCCCACAGTAATCTGGCTTCCATACATAAGGTCAATCAACACTGCTATCTCATAGCCCATTTATATGTGTCCTGTCACATAGATAAGTTTTTACATCAACAGTAGATGTTAATCTAATTGAACACTAACCAAAATTTGTCACTTCAGATTAATAAAAAATATATTTGCATGTTCCATAACTTTGTGTCGGTTTTCTCCTCTATAGAAAGTAGTGTATACTAATTTCCATGCTAGCTTTTAGCTGTTTTTTAAAATTTATTCTTTTTAATCAGGACTCTGGTAACATTCCAGAAGCTATTGCTTCCTACAGAACCGCCTTAAAGTTGAAACCTGATTTTCCTGACGCCTACTGCAACCTAGCTCACTGCCTGCAGGTAATGTCAGTATCAACTTGCAAGTTGATATAAACCTGTTGATTGTTTCAGCTGATTGTGTCACAAGACTTAGTTATTCCAGAGCTGTGGGAAATATGACAGTAAACTTTGACATCCTCTGCCAGAGAAGACATTGAGACCTAAATATTTACTTGACCTTATCTCTTGTCTGCTACAAATCAGATTATGAATTCTGTATTCGGTATTTGCCATTGTAAAGAAGGGAGGAGATCGGAGTACTGATGGAGTTGTCCGTGTGCAATGATGGTCCATAAAACCAAACCAGTATTGGCCAGATTTTTGGGATGAAAATGTAGCCTTGACAGGGACACACAATACTATAGGAAGTACATCATATATTCTGTTAGAAAGTCTGTATAATTTGTGGTTGGACTTGATTTTATTGAATTTGGTTAGGCAGTGCGTGTGATTTGAATATTGACTGCAGCTTTTGTATTTTATTCTGTTTAGATTGTCTGTGACTGGACAGACTACCCAAGTCGCATGAAACGTTTGGTACAGATAGTCAATGATCAACTAGAAAAGAACAGACTCCCATCTGTACATCCCCACCATAGCATGTTGTACCCTCTCACCCACTCCATGCGTAAAGCTATCGCCGCTCGTCATGCCAGCCTCTGTCTGGAGAAGATCAATGTTTTGCACAAGCCAGTATACCATCATAAAAAGGAACGTCTGTATGGTGGTCGTCTGCGTGTAGGCTATGTCAGCTCAGACTTTGGCAACCATCCGACTTCTCACCTCATGCAGAGTATACCTGGTCAGCATGACAGAACTAAAGTTGAGGTATGTCCTTTATTTTTAGTGTTAGGGTCACTGATACATGCTAATATACAAGTGTTACAGTTACTGATATATGCTTATATACAAGTGTTTACAGTTATTGATACATACAAGTGTTTACAGTTACTGATACATATAAGTGTTTACAGTTACTGATACATGCTAACATACAAGTGTTTACAGTTACTGATACATATAAGTGTTTACAGTTACTGATACATATAAGTGTTTACAGTTACTGATACATATAAGTGTTTACAGTTACTGATACATGCTAACATACAAGTGTTTACAGTTACTGATACATATAAGTGTTTACAGTTACTGATACATGCTAACATACAAGTGTTTACAGTTACTGATACATATAAGTGTTTACAGTTACTGATACATGCTAACATACAAGTGTTTACAGTTACTGATACATATAAGTGTTTACAGTTACTGATACATGCTAACATACAAGTGTTTACAGTTACTGATACATATAAGTGTTTACAGTTACTGATACATGCTAACATACAAGTGTTTACAGTTACTGATACATGCTAACATACAAGTGTTTACAGTTACTGATACATACAAGTGTTTACAGTTACTGGTACATGCTAACATACAAGTGTTTACAGTTATTGATACATACTAACATACAAGTGTTTACAGTTACTGATACATACAAGTGTTTACAGTTACTGATACATACTAACATACAAGTGTTTACAGTTATTGATAAATACAAGTGTTTACAGTTACTGATACATATAAGTGTTTACAGTTACTGATACATATAAGTGTTTACAGTTACTGATACATATAAGTGTTTACAGTTACTGATACATATAAGTGTTTACAGTTACTGATACATATAAGTGTTTACAGTTACTGATACATGCTAAAATACAAGTGTTTACAGTTACTGATACATATAAGTGTTTACAGTTACTGATACATGCTAACATACAAGTGTTTACAGTTACTGATACATGCTAACATACAAGTGTTTACAGTTACTGATACATATAAGTGTTTACAGTTACTGATACATACAAGTGTTTACAGTTACTGGTACATGCTAACATACAAGTGTTTACAGTTACTGATACATGCTAACATACAAGTGTTTACAGTTACTGATACATACAAGTGTTTACAGTTACTGATACATACTAACATACAAGTGTTTACAGTTATTGATAAATACAAGTGTTTACAGTTACTGATACATATAAGTGTTTACAGTTACTGATACATATAATTGTTTACAGTTACTGATACATACTAATATACAAGTGTTTACAGTTACTGATACATACTAACATACAAGTGTTTACAGTTACTGGTACATGCTAACATACAAGTGTTTACAGTTACTGATACATATAAGTGTTTACAGTTACTGATACATGCTAACATACAAGTGTTTACAGTTACTGATACATGCTAACATATAAGTGTTTACAGTTACTGATACATGCTAACATACAAGTGTTTACAGTTACTGATACATACAAGTGTTTACAGTTACTGATACATGCTAACATATAAGTGTTTACAGTTACTGATACATGCTAACATATAAGTGTTTACAGTTACTGATACATGCTAACATATAAGTGTTTACAGTTACTGATACATGCTAACATAAGTGTTTACAGTTACTGGTACATGCTAACATACAAGTGTTTACAGTTACTGATACATACAAGTGTTTACAGTTACTGATACATACAAGTGTTTACAGTTACTGATACATACTAATATACAAGTGTTTACAGTTATTGATAAATACAAGTGTTTACAGTTATTGATAAATACAAGTGTTTACAGTTACTGATACATACAAGTGTTTACAGTTACTGATACATATAAGTGTTTACAGTTATTGATACATGCTAACATACAAGTGTTTACAGTTACTGATACATACAAGTGTTTACAGTTACTGATACATACAAGTGTTTACAGTTACTGATACATACAAGTGTTTACAGTTACTGATACATACAAGTGTTTACAGTTACTGATACATGCTAACATACAAGTGTTTACAGTTACTGATACATACTAATATACAAGTGTTTACAGTTACTGATACATACTAACATACAAGTGTTTACAGTTATTGATAAATACAAGTGTTTACAGTTATTGATAAATACAAGTGTTTACAGTTACTGATACATATAAGTGTTTACAGTTACTGATACATGCTAACATACACGTGTAGGATTAATCATTTTCACTATCAGAATAACACAGAAATGTAGATCTAATCCTTTAAAGTTCATTTAAAATTTCTTTCACGGCTTGAAGTACAATTTTTACAAAGTGCAATTTTTTTTTAAATCATAAAAGATCTACCACTGGGCACATAAAAAATGCTATTGATATCAAAATAAACTTCAAAATGGCCTCTATTGAACGGAAACTTGCAAAATCTCATGTGCGCGAGACTTCCGTTGTCGCTTAGCAACAAAATAAACAACCTGTTACTGGGCGCTTTTAGGCGAATTAGCCGGTACAATAAAAGGCAGTTCTGAGCGAATTGGACTGGACAGGGTTGCTAATTGTTTTATCACATTTTTTGTAAATGTACTGTGTTTTAAAATCTTGCCTTAGTGTGTTTAATAAAAAGCACACATACACAACAGGAATTCAACATAAACCTTTTATTACTATGTCCCCTCATTCTTTTTTAACCTCCTAAATTGAATAATTGTGATCATTTATTAACTACAGCGCTTATTTTATATTTTACAGATCTTTTATTTGCCCATTTGTGAGTCTGACGCTTTTTGTTTGTTTTTGTCGTTTTCCATCTTCAGGGCCATACAGTAGGACTAACTTGACATTGAAATTGATTCTGATTTTTGTGTTGGACGTGATGTCTTTTAATCTCGATACATTTTTTAAAATATCATCAGACTATTGTCACGGTGGTTGTCTGTTACTGTTTTCTTTTTTTAAAATCTAACTTTTAAACAGCACAATCTATTTAATCTGCATTTTGTTTTCTAAATTTTTTAAAAAGAAATATATAATTAAAAACAATTTGAACCTGTTAAAGGTTATAGCAACTATCTGATATTTCAGCTGAGATTATAATATTAACTAGTAAATATACTCATCAATAAAGATGAGCATAAATGGGAAAATCCTGGAACAAATCAAGAGCAGCTCATATCTTGGTCAAATAATAATAGATGATGACAGATATGAAACAGAAATCAGGAAGAGAATAGGAGTGGCCAAACAACGAGATAAATACTGACATCTAAGCAGTTAATTCACAAATTAAAACATAATCATAAAGTGTTATATATATATATATATATATATATATATATATATATATATATATATATATATATATATATATATATATATATATATATATATATACACACACACAGTGCAGACCGCTTAAGGCGATCTCGGATGTGGCGAATTTCTGTTGTGAAGAACAATTTGTTTATCCCCGGCAATTTTTCTTCTTTGTCTTTGTAAAAAATGTCTGGTTAAGCGAAATCCGTTTATCACGAATTTTCGGATATCGAACGATTAAACGTGTCCCGACTATATAATTTGATTTGCTTAAGACGAACTTTTTTCAAATACAGTACCTGGACATTTGTACAACTTTTCAGCTATTTTCAGAAATTGCGCGCTTCGTCGGTGTTAGAATTTGAGTTATTTCCCCTCTAAAAATGGCTGGAAATTTAAAATCCATATCTTTGAAAAGAAAGATTGAGCTATTACAAGAAGTGGAAAATAGTGGCAAAAAGAAAATGGAAATAGCAAAGGAATTCGACATTCCAAAATCAACGCTTTCAGGAATCATAAAAAATAAGGATCGGTACAGAAAAATGTTTTATGGTGGACAAGTTGATTGTCACAGAATGAAGAACCGAAAAGCGGCGTGTGATGTTGTTGACACGGCACTCCTAAAATGGTTCACCATGGCGAGATCAGCAAATGTTCCTGTAAATGGACCTATATTAACTGCAAAGGCAGAAGAGTTGGCACTTCTGGAAGGTCGGACTGGCTTGAAATGTAGTCCTGGCTGGTTGGGTCGTTTTAAAAGACGGCACAACATTACTTACAAAGCTTTGTGTGGGGAAAGGCATTCTGTTAATGAAACGACTACCGAGTCATGGACGGAGGAGGTGCTAAAATCAGCCATAAGTAGGTATAATTCCGCTGATGTGTTTAATGCTGATGAAACTGGATTGTTTTGGAGATTGCTGCCTGACAAGACTTTTTCCTTCAGAAATGTAAAAGTGTCATGGGAGGAAAAAATCGAAAGAAAGAATCACAATTGTTGTGTGTACAAATATGGATGGTTCAGAAAATTGCCATTACTTGTAATCGGTAAATTCAAAAATCCACGCTGTTTTAAAGGTTTGAAAAAATTGTGTGTTGATTATGCAGGTAATTAAAAAGCCTGGATGACATCAGACATTTTCACCAAGTGGCTACATGCATTTGATCATTCTATGAAACGTCAACATCGCAAAGTTCTTTTTGTGCTTGACAACTGTTCAGCCCACCTAAATGTTCAAAATCTAAAAGCAACAAAACTTTTATTTTTACCACCAAATGCGACATCCAAACTTCAGCCTTGTGACCAAGGTATTATTCAAAATCTGAAGGTTCATTCATCATCTCATCTCAACCCGTAACTCGTCATGGGTCGTAGGGGTGCTATGGTGGAAGCATCATCAGACAGGGTCCTCCACTGCTCTCTATTCTCTGCAATGCGTACAAGTGTAGAAAAACCGTGTCCTGCCCATTCTTTGATATCAGCCCAGGATTTTCTTTGCCTTCCTCTTCTCCGTTTACCTTGGACTGTTCCCTGGAGGATCATTTTCGAAAGGGAGTCATTATAGGTCAGCAATGTTGTCAAAAGTTGTAGGTCACATTGATGCAGACTTGGTTGCTGAAGACTTCAAGATAACCCTTCTGGACGCAATTGTTATGTTGAAATCCGCATGGGGTAAAGTGTTGCCTATGACTATTGCAAACTGTTTTCGAAAAGCAGGCTTTAAAGTTGGAGATGATACAGATGATGAAAACACGGTTGTATCAAATACTTGTAATGGCAGTATTATAACTGAAACTTCTGTGGAACCTTTGCTTCATCGACTATATCAGGAACTGAACATTTCAGCAGAAGATTTTGTCAACATTGACAATGATATTGTTACTACATGTAGTGCTAGCCTTGCCAGTGCTGATATTCTAGGGATGTGTATGCCAACAGTTTCATCTTCTGTCCTTTCCAGTCCTGACCTAGATGGAGATGATGATGATGACTGTGGGTTGCCAGTGCAAACTGTTTCACAAATGGAAATTTCAAATTGCATGGATAAAATTAACATGTATATAATGCAGGCTGGATGCCAAGATGATTTAATTTCTCATTTCTTTGGATTTAAAGAGGCCATGGAAAGACATTTTATTAACTCAGGTACCAAGGTACAGAGGAAAATTACAGACTTTTTCATTTAAGAGTGCTTTATCATTTAAGAGTGTACAAATTCTAGAGATAATGATGACTGTAGGTTAACGGTACAAACTATTTCACAGTTGGAAGTTTCAAATTGCATGGATAAAACTAACATGTATATAATGCAGGCTAGATGCCAAGATGATTTAATTTATCATTTCTTTGAATTTAAGGATGTCATGGAAAGACATTTTTATTAACTCAAGTACGGGTACTAAGATACAGAGGAAAATTGCAGCTTTTTTATTTCAAAGTGTAAAAAGTGCTGTTATTCTCTAGATATTTGTGCCAACTTTGTACATTAATGCTTTTGGTGATTTACATATTTTCTGTGTCATACATCTGTTGTATTCAACGCTAATTCATTATTGTATAGAACGTTGTAAATGCATTACCATATGCTTGAACTCTTATCTGGATAAGAGGAATTTCTGATAAGAAGAACTATTTCTTGGGTCCCTGGTGAGTTCTCCTTATCAGGTCTGCACTGTATGTGTATATATATATATATGTATTCTTCAATACTATAGGATGTAGAAACATGGACAATGAATAAGCAATTGGAAGAAAGAATTGAGGTTCTCAAGATGTGGATATATAGAATAGGGTGCATCTCATGGAAAGAGAAGAAAACAAATAAGGAGGTCATAGAAAACCTAGGTATGAAAAGAACTAATGAAAGAGATCAAAATTAGGCAGTAAATTATTTTGGCCACATAAAAAGAAGACCGTAATAGAAGCCAGTGTTGAAGGCAAAATGTGCAAGGGGAAGACAGCGCTATAAGTGAGAAGATAACATCAAGAGATGGACAGGAAAGAGTCTATCAGAGTGCACCATCAAGATAAGAGACAGAAGACATTGGAGATCCAATACAGCCAACCTTCGTTGTGGAGATCTGATGATGATGATACATGTCAAAATAATGACTGGGAAAGAACTTGAGCTAATGTTTAGCCTTTCAGCATCTGGAGCTCATTTTCACTGAGGCAGTATTTATATGTGGGGAATAGCTGTCCTTTTTTTAATTTACAGAAGACGTGAAGTGTTCACTTCATTTTAAAAGCCATCCACTGTATATTTAAAGAGAGGTAACTAACAGTCATAGAATAAAGACTAATTTTTTTATTTTACTCTTATAATAAAGACCACTTCAATTACTATATTTACTTTTGTGTTAGATGGTCATGTATTTTTAAAAAATAACATTGTATTTCAGATTTTCTGCTATTCTCTAAGTCCAGATGACAGCACCGCTTTTAGGCAAAAGATTTCTCAGGAGTCAGAACATTTTGTTGATTTATCCAAGATTCCATGCAATGGCAAAGCTGCAGACAAGATCCAGGCAGATGGTATAGATATTTTAGTCAACATGAATGGCTATACTAAGGGAGCTCGTAATGAATTGTTTGCTCTCCAGCCAGCACCCATCCAGGTAAGCTACTGCATGTCAACATTTATTGTTAGCAGAGAAAAAGTACTTGACATTTTCAGTATCCGTGGGCAATTTAGCAGAGATTCATTGCTTCTTTTTTGTTGAAGTCTGTGTAATAATGTTTACATAAAAAAAACAGCTGTCAGTTTTAGGTTTTTATAAAATGGGAAGTATTAATGGCAAACATTAGGTTAATGTCATGTTGACATTGTATTCACTAATAAATGTACCTAATCATTTCCAGCAAATGTAAATACCTTCAGGATAGGACCAGAATTTATCATGGAAACAAAGAACAACAATCAGATGTGGCCAAAATTACTCACAGTGTATAAGAGGCCAAATAGTGATATGTGTTGTTTTCTTGCCTTGTGTAACATCTACATAGAAGAGTGCCAAAACCAAACATTAAAGATAAAATAAGAAACAGTCTAGCCCCATGTAATTCACGGAGGTAACACTTTGAGTACCATGGTCGCCATTTGGCGACAGGCCCTATTTTTCATAGGGTGCCATTGTCACCTTTTGGCGTCCGTATATCATTAGCATAAAAAGTTATCTCGGCAGCCGTCTGAAAATACTCGGGTCAAGGGAAGTAACTCAGTTTTATTGAGAAATGGTCAATGGCGGCAAGAAAATTTTTTCGCGTGTTTTGATTCTTATTTGAGTGGAATTTTGTTTTAAAATGAGTGAAATTAGTGAATGTTGCAATGATTCGGATTGTGGCTCTCAGCTGGCCTTCGAAAGTAACAACAGTTGGTCTAGTTTTGATGCAGGGCAGCCTGAAACTAGTGAAACAGACAGCGACAGCCCTATTTCTAGCATTCGTGAAGGAGCCAGAGGTGGTCATGGCGATTTTCAGGTTCATGGTGTGAATCAGGGGTGTAGAAAAAGACCTGCGACTAGGAGGGGGTGTGGCAGAGAAGCAGCTGATTAGTTTCAGTGGGACTTGTATGGCTTTGATGACCCCTATGTGAGCGTTAAGGTTAGGATTAGACTGTTACAGAAAGTAGAAGAGGGTTTCCTGTAATTTTGAGAGAAAAAAAACATGAAGATGAAGCGTTGTAGTTCACCTGTTTTAGCTAGGTCAGGAAACATGATTGCCTGTACGTGGCATGATACAAAAAGCGAAAATTTGCTCAGCACAGTCCGCACAAACATTGTCAGATCCATACACCATGAGGGGGGATTTATGACAGTGGAAAAACCTGGTCATAGAATCACAATATGGGGGGTGGTGTAGATCACTTCAATCTAAGACTGGTCAATTACATTTATTGCTGCTTCAAATGTTATTATCCAATTCTTCAATTTGTCATAGAAGTTGCCCCAGTAAATGGATATATTCTGTACGGTGAAGCTGCCAAACCTCCAATTACACCAAAGCAATTTAGACTCAAGATTGCTGAAGCTCTGGTATCAGATTATGCAAGAAATTGACACTACAAGAAAAAGGGCATGCCATCGGTGTTTCAGTGGAAATTGACAGACTTGTCGCAGAACATAATCAATTCCCACAGCAGTGTGAAGACATTGACCAAGATGCATTGATTGTAATTCTGCTGGATTGAGAGTCCAGAAAAGATTCTATTGTATTGTATGGGAAAAAGCACTGTGTTGTGCCCTGCTTTTCAATTTTTCAAAAGTGTGAGGACTATGCTGCCACCAGGAAGGAAATAGACCTCCAAGGCCAGAGAAAAAAGCAACAATAATTGCATCTGTGACCATATTTTATGTTAGACTAATACCTCAGCTAAAGCAAATGACAAGTATGTATTTTTTTCATTTCTCTTTGCATGAAATCATTTCGGTACCTCGTGGATATTTCTCTTTTTTTATCATTACAGACTTAGGAATTTTGTGTCCATTTCAGATAGCTTTTTAACCCCAATATCATTCAAGAGCATATTATTATTAGTGTTCTTTTTAGAAAGAATGTTCACTTACAATATATCTGAGAAAGTCTTGATGAGTTTTGAGTTGATTATACTATTTTTTTAATACATTATTACATGGTGTATGCCAAATTTTGTCTATTGCCTCATTAATATTCAAAATGGCCACCATGATCACATGATCTGAACACAAATCTTGGTCAGCACATGACATTTTATCCACAATGCATGTATTTAAATTAATGCTTAAAGTAACGTGTGAATGAAAGGATATAGTGTGCAAGATATCAAGATATCATCCTGAAAATTTCATGTCAATCTGTTGACTCATTCGGGCTCAGCGATTATTTTTAATTTCATCACCCCAAATAGGACATTTTTCCTAAAAACCCTTGGTACTCGAAGGTAATTGCTAACTGAGAAGCCTTGGTACTTGAAGGTAATTGCTAACTGAGAAGCCTTGGTACTTGAAGGTAATTGCTAACTGAGAAGCCTTGGTACTCAAGTGTTAAGAGACAACTAAGGAATAAAACTGCTGCATCCTCCAGCAAGTAATGTGAGGTTTGTGCATGGGGCTGGCAATGGCAACAACTTCATTTAATGCCATATTAACCACCACCTACAAAAGTGTGTGAATGTTTGGTGCTGGGTTCCTGCAACAGTGGTGGTGATGATGAATAAACAGTTAGATTCTGGCTTTGTCTCAGATTTTATGTTATTGTGATACGTTCATTTTAGGATTTAAATTCCTCTCAACATCTATACATAAAGGTGTTAACCAGTTAAATGTAGGTTGGGTGTGAGCACGTGTTTTAAAATGAGTATTTACACTGAGAATATTGGATATTTCCTTCCTTCATTAACCTGTAACTTCCTGTGTTTCGTAGGCACGTCAGGCCTGCGTGCTTTGTGCCATCATTCAAGGTCTTTCCTGTCTTGCTCTTGTTTCCGTGTGTGTCTTATCCAACATCAAGATCTTCTTTTCAACTTTTGGTCTACTGATATTTTGTCAGTTTGTTTCCATGACTTCTACATGATCTTGTTGTGCTATTTAACCCTTCTAATCTTCGCAAGGAGCCATTTTTGATTGCCATGGTACTTAGGGTTAGGGATATTGTAACCCGAAATGTTTCTTTTGTCTTAATTTCTGGAATTTCTAACGTTAAACTGCTGTCACTGTATTGTTCATAATCTCCTGAGTTTCATCTTTATCTTGGCTTGAAAATGATGATCTGATGCCACATCTGCACCTCTACATACTTTTGTGTCATGTAATGATGATCTGATGCCACATCTGCACCTCTACATACTTTTGTGTCATGTAAAGATGATCTAAACTTATTGTTTATGCATAGATAATCAATCTGATTTTCTGTCATAGGGCCTGATGATATCAATGTTTACATATTCCTATATGTGGAAACAAGCTTTCTGCTGTAGCAAACACAGAAGTTAAGGCATTTTAATTCATTTTCCCAAGTCCATATTCCTCATGATCTCTTTCAAAGCTGTCTTTTTTTTTTTTAAATCTATGATATTCTGCAGTGTGATCTAAACAAATATTTGTTTTTGTTTCACAGATTCTTCTTTGACATTAGTTAGTGCATAACATTGGATGGTTTTCATTTTTATTTTTACTTTTCCACAGTTTTAAATGTTCCTTACGTTAGTCTGGATCCCATTGCCTCACTTTCTGTGTGTACCTTTTGAATTTCTTTTGACATCATTAGAGCCACACCCTCACTATGGTGTGTGCTTTCTTCCATATGTTCTGTGAAAGCACAATTTCTCTTGTGCAATTTTTTTCTGTCCTCTCCCTTCCACCTTGTTCTGTACAGTCCCAGGATGTTAGTTTTATAATTGTTCATTTCTGCTGACACATCTGCTTCATAAACCTCCTTAATAGAGGGCCTTCTTACGACTTGATTATCTAAGTTGAATTATCTGATGACTTGTCCCTGATGTTGTTGTTTGTCAAGTTTTTACAGGATGGAGTAGTTGGCCCAGTTCCCAACCCTTCTTAATTACTGTCTTCAGCATGTCTGAGAGGATACAGTGTTACTATTCTTAGCTCTCCTACGAGGGGCGTTCAGAAAGTAATGCACCACATCGTTTTTCTCAGGAGCTGTTTATTCAAAAAGCATGATATTTATACACAATATACATGGATATGTCATGTAAACATCGGTATTATTCAACATATTCCCCATCAACTTGTACGGCTTTATGCCAGCGCGAAACAAGTGCATGTATTCCTAGCCCGTACCATATTTTGTCTTGATCATATAGCCATTTCTTCGCTGCATGAATCACTCCTTCATCATCTTCAAACCTTGTCCCACGGAGTGCATCTTTAAGTGGACCAAATAGATGAAAATCAGAGGGTCCCAAATCGGGACTATAGGGTGGATGGGGTAGTACAGTCCAACCCAATTTGATGATTGCTTCCCGTGTTTCCAGACTTGTGTGAGGTCACGCATTGTTGTGAAAGAGAAGCAGGTCTGCTGGATTCTTGTGCGGCCGAACTCTGCGAAAACGTTGATTGAGTTTTTTCAATGTCTTAATGTAAGCTTGCGAATTGTCTCTCCTCTTGGCATAACGTCCACAAGAATCACACCTTCAATGTCCCAAAAGACAGTGATCATGACCTTTCCAGCTGAAGGAATTGTCTTGAATTTCTTTCTTCGTGGTGATTGCGGATGATGCCACTCCATTGACTGTCTTTTTGTCTCAGGTTCAAAATGATGTGCCCAGGTTTTGTCACCTGTAACGATCTTAGCCAAAAAGTTCTCTACATCAGCATTGAAACGCTCCAACAATTCAGAAGAAATTGCTTTCCTTTGCAATCGGTGGTCATTTGTGAGACTTCGAGGAACCCAGGTTGCGCAAACCTTAGAAAATCCGAGAGTTTTTATAACTGCATTTGTACTACCAATGCTGACTGACAGCTGTAAGGCCAATTGTTGAGTAGTGATTTGCCTATCAGTAAGAATAATGCCCTCAGCGCATTTTAACATTTCTGCGTTGGTGGCTGTGGCAGGACGTCCACAGCGCGGCCGATCAAGCAGCTCCGTATCTCCACTTCCTAATTCTTTGATCCTCTGAACCCAGCGACTGACTGTACTCCTGTCGACTGCAAAACTTCTATACACATCACATAGACGCTTGTGAATGTTCACTACAGTTTCCTTCTCTGCAACGAGAAATTCTATCACAATTCGCTGTTTATAACTCAAGTTGCTAACACGCTCCATTTCAACGGTTTAGGGCAGCCGTATTATTTGTCCGGTTGCGGTGCAGTTTGGTGCACACAATTGGCACATGCCATATTTAAAGTATGCAAAATTTCATGCTTCTGTCTTCATTATTAGCTGAGAAAAACGATGTAATGCATTACTTTCTGAACGCCCCTCGTATTAGACCTCGTTCACAAATGAGTGACCATTGGCTATAAGAAAATAAAATTCAGTTGTAAAACGTGGTTGGTTTTGCAGTTTGGAGTTTAAATCTAGATTACATAGAATTTGACATAACAACACAGGAGTTATTTCATCTTCTACAGGTTATGTGGCTGGGGTACCCAGGGACATCAGGAGCTTCATTCATGGACTATATCATCACAGACAGAGTAACATCTCCAGTAGAATTGGCCTCACAGTACTCTGAGAAGCTTGCCTACATGACGGACACTTTCTTCATTGGTGATCATATGAATATGTTTCCCCACATGCAGCATCGTCTAGTCCTGCGTGTTACAGAAACCAATGACCAGCCTACAAAATCTGTTATGTATCTCAATGCCCTTGATCTTGAACCAATCAAAGCTTTGGCTACTGCAGTGGAGGTAAATTGCATTCATTTTGTTTATGGCAATGTATCTACTGCAGTTTTGTTAAACGTGTCTGCTGTAGTGTAGATTACATAATTTTTATTTTTTGGTGCATATTTTATGAAACGAGGAAAGCCAAAGTGAAATCAAACTATGAGAGAACATGGGACTTAGGAATCTCTGTTGTATCTTTGACATGTCTGTAGAGCAGTGATTTTCAACATTTTTCAGCTCACAGCATACTGAGCAGCACTAGAGAAAATCAAGATGGGCAAAGCAGCAGGGCATGATGGTATAACACCAGAAATGGTTAATTTCATGGGAGCATCAGGCGACCTATTACTTTTAAGGGTCCTACAGGCAGCGTGGTGCAACAAGACCATACCAAAGGATTGGGAGATTGCCTTCATAACACCAATTTTCAAAAAGGGTGACAATCGACAATGTGGAAACCATAGAGGCATATCCCTTCTCAGTGTCTCTGGTAAAATCTACTCTAGAATCCTAGAGCAGAGACTCCGACGCCTAGCTGAGCCACAATTGGATGAGGTCCAGTGCGGATTCCGAGCAAACCGAAGTACTCAAGACCAAATCTTCACACTCAGACAGCTGAGTGAAAAGGCCCTTGAGTATAAAAGTGAGATCCATCTTTGTTTCATAGATCTGGAAAAGGCGTTTGACAGGGTCCCCTGGAGCAAACTTTGGGACTGTTTGGCAAGGAAGAACATTCCAGCACCTCTGATTCATGCTATACAGAGCTTCTACAAACAAGTCTTGCAGAAATTATGTGAGGACAGCAAACCATAAGTCCAAAGAGTTCAGGACCACCACTGGTGTAAGACAAGGTGATATCCTGTCACGTTATCTTTTCATACTCCTCATGGACGATGTCATCAAGGCATGTAAGGAGAGAACAAGAAAGTATTCAGTGGGGTACTGGAAGATGAGACAGGTCTGTATTTCAGAGCTGGCATTTGCTGATGATGTTGCCCTGATTGCTAAATCAGAGGCACATCTCCAATCCAACCTGCAAGTCTGGAAGGAAGAGCTGGAGAAGAGAAGGATGGTCATAAGCAGCTCTAAAACAAAATCCATGGTGATATCACGAGAAGAAAGAAGACATCAGATTAAGATGGGAGAACAGGTCCTGGAGCAGGTCGACCACTTTAAATACCTCGGAGCTATTATAGACCGAAAGGGAGGCATCAAAGAAGAGTTGGCCACTCGAAAAGCAGCAGCTGGGAGACTTTTTCAGGCCATAAATCGAGGATTCCTCAGCAAGAGAGAGGTTGGTAAGAAAATGAAGGTGGCTGTATACTGCTCCACCTATGTCCCAGTCTTGACATATGGATGCGAGTCATGGGCAATGACCACAACCCACAAAAGCCAGATCCAAACCTCAGAAATGAGGTATCTGAGGAAGGTGGTTGAAGTAACAAGAAGAGACATGGTTCGCAACCAGATATACGTCAAGGCCTAAAATCCCACCCCCTGCAGACCCAAGTAGAACAGTCCCAACTAAGATGGTTTGGCCATGTCTGCAGAATGGGAGAAGATCAGCTACCACGACAAGCATGGGAAACAAAGAGCCAGGGATCCAGACCCCTAGGACGACCCAGAGTCCGCTGGGAGGACAACATTAGACAATCTTTGAAGGACCGAGGACTAGAATGGAACCAGGCCAGGAGGAAGACAGCCGATAGGATAGTCTGGTGCTCTCTCTTCCAAACCTCTACACCTCACAGTAGAAGGGGAACGACTAAGTAAGTAAGCATACTGAGCAATGGCACGCCATCAGTTTTTTAAGGGAGAGATTTGATCATTAAAAAGAGTATTACGGTAAACAGGATCCCGTTACACGCCCATTGAGGCATATTGGGAATATGGTGTTAGGCCCATATTTTCTTGACCATCGGCACACTAGGGGTGATGTGGTCAGCATCACGCCCGCCGCTTTAACCTTCCTAGAGTTGCCCTGGTACCCAATTCATGAGGCTGGGTCGACCCCGGAGCCATTTGCGGCCTAAAAATCCCACCTCAACTGGGGATCGAACCATGGACCCCAGAGCTAGGAAGCCAGTGCACTAGCCACTGCGGTACTGCGGCTCCATAAAAGAGCATTAAGATTGTGATTAAAAGTTCGATAGTTCAAATTCTAATCATTGTTTTTAATTTTTTTTTTTTTTTTTTTTTTATGATATTGATCTGGATTTCAAAAGATTTTAAAAAAAAATGTATATTCACATTTGTTATTATTCCAATTATTGAAATGAAATATAATTTGACATATTCTGTTGGCCTAAAAAAAAAGTGTCCCCTTCCTCTTCTGTCTCTCTGTCACACACCCTCTCTTTTTCTCAATGAAATAATGAAAACTCAGGGTTTTAATAAAAGTTTGCTCGGTGATTAAACATTTTAATGCTACATTGTTTTCTATTTACAATAAGTACAAAGAGGGTTGGAAATTTCAAAAAAATATATAAACATGAGTAGAAATGAGGAAACACTGTGTAAGAAAAATGTCGGGGTCTTTTGCTTGTAGTTGTGGCCAGTTCGGCGGCGAATCCTTTCAGGCTTCCCGACATAGAGGTAGCACTGATCGTGCAGATGCTGATGCATGATTTCCATGATAAATCATGAGAACTGAAATAACTTCGACAGCAGCAAGAATGCCTTGGCCTTTTGTTGTATCTGGAAGTGGTTTGCAAAATAGAAATTGTTCAATGATGTCTCCATTACAAACAAACCTGGTGAATGCTAGGAGTTGAGCTTTTCCAGTTATGTCAGTTGACTTGTCCAACTGGATGGCAAATAATTGGCTTTTTTTAATGTTAGCTATCACGTGTGACTCGACGTCGAACAAATCTATGTCGATTACCACCAGACAGAAACTCCTAAACTGCACCAAAAGATCGCTACAGCTACACGTGGAATCAATACAAATTGAACATGTAACAGAACACAAAGTTCTAGGGTTGATGATTGACCAGCACTTAACGTGAAACTCCCATGTACAGAACTTAAAACCAAACACAGCTCAAAAGACGTACCAGCTGGCCAAAATAAAACACTTCTTAGACGCAGACACTGGACTATTGTTCTACACTTCACATATACAGACACATCTAGATTGCTGCTCTACACTATGGGATGGTTGCCCTGCTTCCACCTCAAAGAGATTGCGCTCCCTGCATAAGAGAGCAGTACGTCTGATCACTGATAATCGCACAATACCACACACAAGGATATGAAAAGAACTCATTATACTGTCCCTTAAAAAACGTCTTCTCTGCAACAAAATGACTCGCGCAATTCTATCTAACAATGCCCTGCTGTACCTACGATCATTGTTTCAAATCAGTAGAAGAGAGGGACTACAATTACATCAGTTACGTCTGCCCAAACCTAGGATCGATCTGTACAAAAAGAGTCTAGCCTACTCTGGAGCCTACTTATGGAACAGCCTTCCACACCACCTAAAAAGCCTACCTACACAATATTCATTTAACAAAGCACTTTTCAAACACTTCCTCAACACTGATTATCTACCCCAATAGAAACAGCATTTGCCTGTCAACATTTCATCCATATATCACAACATTTCTTTTCCTCTTTCGCTCCTTTTTTTTTTAAATTTTTTATTTTATGTGAATAATTTGTTTTATATCCATGAAATATTATTATATAATGTAATGTATGTGAGAATGTCTGAGAATGTACCCACATACCACTGTACTTTTGAAAGAAAGTGCTATTATTTCATTTTCTACCAAGAGTGTACTACAAGCGAGAATGTGTTTATGTAATTTTGGTATTGTTGATTGATTACACTTTCAAAATTGCAGATTAGTTGTAGACGGCTTGACCACATGAGTGAGTGTCGTATACAGAATTTATTTGTTTTATTTTATTTATGTTTTTATAAAATTAATTAATTATTTGTTTTATTATTTATTTATTTATTTTTCATCACTATCTTGTTTGTTTAAAAAAAAAAACCTCATTTTTTTATTATGATTGCATATTGTAAATGAATGCTGTTATGTTAACTTTATAATGTTGCATGTATTTAAATTAATGCTTAAAGTAACGTGTGAATGAAAGGATATAGTGTGCAAGATAAATGAGAGTAGAAGGGCAGAATGTTAGACTGGCCTGCGCGCCCAATTCTTAACCTGTCGAAAATAAAGTTCGTTCTTGAGACATGTCTTGTATATGCCGAATAATAGTGTTTCATATTCCTTGCCAAACATAAGACTTGCTGATAAAATTACTTCTTCTGCGTTCAGTTTGTAGTCATGCTAAATCTGCAGGCCTGTCGCCAGGACGAAGTCCAGTCTTTACCAGGTCGGCGCGGCAGCCCCATAGCTTCTGCTGGAGCTCAGCACCCCTTGGCCAGGTCGCACGTAGCGGTTCATCGTGGGTTGGACAGTTCTGGAGAATGTGTTCTGGGGTCTGGATTCCTGTTCCACATGGGCATTCATTTGTGTGGGATATCTTGAGGTGATAGAGATGTCCTAGTAATCTGCAGTGGCCGGTTCTCAGGCGGAACATTGTGGTCTGTTGGTATCTGTTTACATGGTGTATTGGGTCATCTCTGCTGTACATATCGCCTTCCACTGATATTTGTACTTGTTGTGGATTATGGTTTTTGCTTCCCGATATGGCAATGGATGGCTGTATTGTTCCATTTTACTGCCACTTCTTGATAGAGCATCTGCTTTCTCATTACCAGCAATTCCACAATGGGAGGGTAACCACTGAAGGACAATGGTTGATGACCTTTGGATGATGTTAAGCTCAGATCTGATCTCATTCATCATGTTATCATTTCTGGTGTTTTGTATTGATTCCAGTAATGATCTGCAGTTGGTGAAGATTACTATCTTAGTTGGCGGTTGTTGTTTTACTGCCCCCTCAGCGGATCCATCTGTGTATGCGTGTGTCCACTCTTTCGGGTTGTATTTTTCTTCAATCTTTTCTTGAGCCAAGGTTTTTAGTTGTTGAGGCAGTCGTCTGGCTCCTCATAGTCAATTAACATTTCAATCTCATGAGTGAGTGTCATATACAGAATTTATTTGTTTGGTTATTTTATTTATTGGTTTTTTAAAAATTAATTATTTGTTTTATTATTTATTTATTTTTTTTTCATCACTATCTTGTTTGTTTAAAAAAAAACCTACTCATTTTTTTAATTATGATTGCATATTGTAAATGAATGCTGTTAGTTAACTTTTTTCATCAGCAAATTGAAGGACTCCCTTACCAGAAAAGCTTTTGCGGCCGACATAAAGAAACGATATCAATTTGCCAAAAGTCAGGAAAAGACATTGACTGATGATATAGACCAGAATTTCAACACCATTTCAACAATATACAAAGAAAGCAGCAAATCATGCTTGGGATTCCAGGAAAGGAAGAAGCAAGACTGGATAACACCAGAAACATTAAACACCATAACGATGAGAAAGGAAATGAAAAGAAAGAAAACAGAAGCGAAGTCCCCCAGGTTAAAGCAACTATATAGCGAACAGTACAGTCAGCTGGACAAGGAAGTTAAACGCCAAACCCGAGCCAACAAAAGGAATTTCCTAGACAATCTTGCAAGACAGGCAGAGGAGGCAGCACTGAGAAATGAACAAATCACAGTATACAAAATAACTAAATTCATCAGCGGAAAACGAGGTGCAAACAATATTACATTAGTAAGAGATAAGCAAGGTAATCTCATCACGACAGCAGAGGGACAGGAAACAAGATGGGCAGAGCACTTCAGAGAAATTCTGAACAAGGAACCACCAGAGACACAACTGAATGTTCCTGAAGCTGAAAACGATCTAGATGTGAATACAGACATTCCACGAAAAGAAGAAATCATCACAGCAATCAAAGAGTTAAAGAACGGCAAAGCTCCGGGCCATGATAACTTAAATGCAGAGCTATTTAAGACAGACCCTGAGCTAGCAGCAGAACTATTAGAACCACTATTTGCACAAGTCTGGAAAACGGGGACAACACCATCAGAGTGGAACAAAGGAATCAAGAAGGGAGATCTTGCAGACTGCAATAATTGGAGAGGAATCACTCTTCTCTCAGTTCCCAGCAAAATACTAGGCAGGATAATTATACAGAGAATTTCAAAGGCAGTAGACCACAAACTGAGGAAGGAACAAGCAGGATTTAGAAAGAATAGAAGATGTGTAGATCATATATTCACTCTCAGGAACATTATAGAGCAGTGCTCAGAATGGCAAAGACAGCTTTACATTAATTTCGTTGATTTTGAAAAGGCTTTTGACAGCATACATAGGGACAGTTTATGGAAAATACTGAGGGCTTATGGAATTCCAAGCTGCATAGTGTCAATCATAAAAAGCCTCTATGCCAACTTTACGTGTAGTGTTGGGCAGAGCAACCTAACCTTTGAGGTGAAGACAGGAGTACGACAGTGATGCCCCTTGTCAACCACTCTATTTTTAACAGTCATAGACTGGGTGATGCGCCAGACAACAGAGGGAAGTCCAAGAGGAATAAGATGGACAACATTTTCTACACTGGACGATCTGGAATATGCAGATGACATTGCACTACTAGCACATTCACATCAACACATCCAGGAAAAAACGGATAGACTTAACAAGTTTAGCCAGCAGGTGGGCTTGAACATCAATTTAAAGAAGTCTGAGGTCATGACGCTCAATGTGAGCAACCCTGAGCCCATATCAGTAAGGAATCAGCAATTGGTACAGACAGATACCTTCACATACCTAGGAAGTATAGTAACACCAGACAGTCCCAACTAAGATGGTTTGGCCATGTCTGCAGAATGGGAGAAGATCAGCTACCACGACAAGCATGGGAAACAAAGAGCCAGGGATCCAGACCCCTAGGACGACCCAGAGTCCGCTGGGAGGACAACATTAGACAATCTTTGAAGGACCGAGGACTAGAATGGAACCAGGCCAGGAGGAAGACAGCCGATAGGATAGTCTGGTGCTCTCTCTTCCAAACCTCTACACCTCACAGTAGAAGGGGAACGACTAAGTAAGTAAGTAAGCATACTGAGCAATGGCACGCCATCAGTTTTGTAAGGGAGAGATTTGATCATTAAAAAGAGTATTACGGTAAACAGGATCCCGTTACACGCCCATTGAGGCATATTGGGAATATGGTGTTAGGCCCATATTTTCTTGACCATCGGCACACTAGGGGTGATGTGGTCAGCATCACGCCCGCCGCTTTAACCTTCCTAGAGTTGCCCTGGTACCCAATTCATGAGGCTGGGTCGACCCCGGAGCCATTTGCGGTCTAAAAATCCCACCTCAACTGGGGATCGAACCATGGACCCCAGAGCTAGGAAGCCAGTGCACTAGCCACTGCGGTACTGCGGCTCCATAAAAGAGCATTAAGATTGTGTTTAAAAGTTCGATAGTTCAAATTCTAATCATTGTTTTTAATTTTTTTTTTTTTATGATATTGATCTGGATTTCAAAAGATTTTTAAAAAAAAATGTATATTCACATTTGTTATTATTCCAATTATTGAAATGAAATATAATTTGACATATTCTGTTGGCCTAAAAAAAAAGTGTCCCCTTCCTCTTCTGTCTCTCTGTCACACACCCTCTCTTTTTCTCAATGAAATAATGAAAACTCAGGGTTTTAATAAAAGTTTGCTCGGTGATTAAACATTTTAATGCTACATTGTTTTCTATTTACAATAAGTACAAAGAGGGTTGGAAATTTCAAAAAAATATATAAACATGAGTAGAAATGAGGAAACACTGTGTAAGAAAAATGTCGGGGTCTTTTGCTTGGCCAGTTCGGCGAATCCTTTCAGGCTTCCCGACATAGAGGTAGCACTGATCGTGCAGATGCTGATGCATGATTTCCATGATAAATCATGAGAACTGAAATAACTTCGACAGCAGCAAGAATGCCTTGGCCTTTTGTTGTATCTGGAAGTGGTTTGCAAAATAGAAATTGTTCAATGATGTCTCCATTACAAACAAACCTGGTGAATGCTAGGAGTTGAGCTTTTCCAGTTATGTCAGTTGACTTGTCCAACTGGATGGCAAATAATTGGCTTTTTTTAATGTTAGCTATCACGTGTGACTCGACGTCGAACAAATCTATGTCGATTACCACCAGACAGAAACTCCTAAACTGCACCAAAAGATCGCTACAGCTACACGTGGAATCAATACAAATTGAACATGTAACAGAACACAAAGTTCTAGGGTTGATGATTGACCAGCACTTAACGTGAAACTCCCATGTACAGAACTTAAAACCAAACACAGCTCAAAAGACGTACCAGCTGGCCAAAATAAAACACTTCTGGAAACACAAATTGAAGACGCAGACACTGGACTATTGTTCTACACTTCACATATACAGACACATCTAGATTGCTGCTCTACACTATGGGATGGTTGCCCTGCTTCCACCTCAAAGAGATTGCGCTCCCTGCATAAGAGAGCAGTACGTCTGATCACTGATAATCGCACAATACCACACACAAGGATATGAAAAGAACTCATTATACTGTCCCTTAAAAAACGTCTTCTCTGCAACAAAATGACTCGCGCAATTCTATCTAACAATGCCCTGCTGTACCTACGATCATTGTTTCAAATCAGTAGAAGAGAGGGACTACAATTACATCAGTTACGTCTGCCCAAACCTAGGATCGATCTGTACAAAAAGAGTCTAGCCTACTCTGGAGCCTACTTATGGAACAGCCTTCCACACCACCTAAAAAGCCTACCTACACAATATTCATTTAACAAAGCACTTTTCAAACACTTCCTAAACACTGATTATCTACCCCCATAGAAACAACATTTGCCTGTCAACATCTCATCCATAGGTCAACATTTCTTTTCCTCTTTCGCTCGTTTTTTTTTTTTTTAATTAAATGTGAATAATTTGTTTTATATCCATGAAATATTATTATATAATGTAATGTATGTGAGAATGTCTGAGAATGTACCCACATACCACTGTACTTTTGAAAGAAAGTGCTATTATTTCATTTTCTACCAAGAGTGTACTACAAGCGAGAATGTGTTTATGTAATTTTGGTATTGTTGATTGATTACACTTTCAAAATTGCAGATTAGTTGTAGACGGCTTGACCACATGAGTGAGTGTCGTATACAGAATTTATTTGTTTTATTTTATTTATGTTTTTATAAAATTAATTAATTATTTGTTTTATTATTTATTTATTTATTTTTCATCACTATCTTGTTTGTTTAAAAAAAAAAAACCTCATTTTTTTTATTATGATTGCATATTGTAAATGAATGCTGTTATGTTAACTTTATAATGTTGCATGTATTTAAATTAATGCTTAAAGTAACGTGTGAATGAAAGGATATAGTGTGCAAGATAAATGAGAGTAGAAGGGCAGAATGTTAGACTGGCCTGCGCGCCCAATTCTTAACCTGTCGAAAATAAAGTTCGTTCTTGAGACATGTCTTGTATATGCCGAATAATAGTGTTATCAGACATAGGGAAATTTAAAAATCGTTTTCATATTCCTTGCCAAACATAAGACTTGCTGATAAAATTACTTCTTCTGCGTTCAGTTTGTAGTCATGCTAAATCTGCAGGCCTGTCGCCAGGACGAAGTCCAGTCTTTACCAGGTCGGCGCGGCAGCCCCATAGCTTCTGCTGGAGCTCAGCACCCCTTGGCCAGGTCGCACGTAGCGGTTCATCGTGGGTTGGACAGTTCTGGAGAATGTGTTCTGGGGTCTGGATTCCTGTTCCACATGGGCATTCATTTGTGTGGGATATCTTGAGGTGATAGAGATGTCCTAGTAATCTGCAGTGGCCGGTTCTCAGGCGGAACATTGTGGTCTGTTGGTATCTGTTTACATGGTGTATTGGGTCATCTCTGCTGTACATATCGCCTTCCACTGATATTTGTACTTGTTGTGGATTATGGTTTTTGCTTCCCGATATGGCAATGGATGGCTGTATTGTTCCATTTTACTGCCACTTCTTGATAGAGCATCTGCTTTCTCATTACCAGCAATTCCACAATGGGAGGGTAACCACTGAAGGACAATGGTTGATGACCTTTGGATGATGTTAAGCTCAGATCTGATCTCATTCATCATGTTATCATTTCTGGTGTTTTGTATTGATTCCAGTAATGATCTGCAGTTGGTGAAGATTACTATCTTAGTTGGCGGTTGTTGTTCGGGTCTGGTGAAGATTTTCAGGGCTTGCAGTAGTGCCATAGCTTCTGCCCTGAAATTGGAGGAGATCTTTCCAGTTGGGAAGGTCTTTCGGATGATCTTTCCATTTAGGAATCTTATAAAAATGCCCCCACCACCGTTCTTTACTGCCCCCTCAGCGGATCCATCTGTGTATGCGTGTGTCCACTCTTTCGGGTTGTACTTTTCTTCAATCATTTCTTGAGCCAAGGTTTTTAGTTGTTGAGGCAGTCGTCTGGCTCCTCATAGTCAATTAACATTTCAATCTCATGAGTGAGTGTCATATACAGAATTTATTTGTTTGGTTATTTTATTTATTGGTTTTTTAAAAATTAATTATTTGTTTTATTATTTATTTATTTTTTTTTTCATCACTATCTTGTTTGTTTTAAAAAAAACCTACTCATTTTTTTAATTATGATTGCATATTGTAAATGAATGCTGTTATGTTAACTTTTTTCATCAGCAAATTGAAGGACTCCCTTACCAGAAAAGCTTTTGCGGCCGACATAAAGAAACGATATCAATTTGCCAAAAGTCAGGAAAAGACATTGACTGATGATATAGACCAGAATTTCAACACCATTTCAACAATATACAAAGAAAGCAGCAAATCATGCTTGGGATTCCAGGAAAGGAAGAAGCAAGACTGGATAACACCAGAAACATTAAACACCATAACGATGAGAAAGGAAATGAAAAGAAAGAAAACAGAAGCGAAGTCCCCCAGGTTAAAGCAACTATATAGCGAACAGTACAGTCAGCTGGACAAGGAAGTTAAACGCCAAACCCGAGCCAACAAAAGGAATTTCCTAGACAATCTTGCAAGACAGGCAGAGGAGGCAGCACTGAGAAATGAACAAATCACAGTATACAAAATAACTAAATTCATCAGCGGAAAACGAGGTGCAAACAATATTACATTAGTAAGAGATAAGCAAGGTAATCTCATCACGACAGCAGAGGGACAGGAAACAAGATGGGCAGAGCACTTCAGAGAAATTCTGAACAAGGAACCACCAGAGACACAACTGAATGTTCCTGAAGCTGAAAACGATCTAGATGTGAATACAGACATTCCACGAAAAGAAGAAATCATCACAGCAATCAAAGAGTTAAAGAACGGCAAAGCTCCGGGCCATGATAACTTAAATGCAGAGCTATTTAAGACAGACCCTGAGCTAGCAGCAGAACTATTAGAACCACTATTTGCACAAGTCTGGAAAACGGGGACAACACCATCAGAGTGGAACAAAGGAATAATTGTCAAGTTGCCCAAGAAGGGAGATCTTGCAGACTGCAATAATTGGAGAGGAATCACTCTTCTCTCAGTTCCCAGCAAAATACTAGGCAGGATAATTATACAGAGAATTTCAAAGGCAGTAGACCACAAACTGAGGAAGGAACAAGCAGGATTTAGAAAGAATAGAAGATGTGTAGATCATATATTCACTCTCAGGAACATTATAGAGCAGTGCTCAGAATGGCAAAGACAGCTTTACATTAATTTCGTTGATTTTGAAAAGGCTTTTGACAGCATACATAGGGACAGTTTATGGAAAATACTGAGGGCTTATGGAATTCCAAGCTGCATAGTGTCAATCATAAAAAGCCTCTATGCCAACTTTACGTGTAGTGTTGGGCAGAGCAACCTAACCTTTGAGGTGAAGACAGGAGTACGACAGTGATGCCCCTTGTCAACCACTCTATTTTTAACAGTCATAGACTGGGTGATGCGCCAGACAACAGAGGGAAGTCCAAGAGGAATAAGATGGACAACATTTTCTACACTGGACAATCTGGAATATGCAGATGACATTGCACTACTAGCACATTCACATCAACACATCCAGGAAAAAACGGATAGACTTAACAAGTTTAGCCAGCAGGTGGGCTTGAACATCAATTTAAAGAAGTCTGAGGTCATGACGCTCAATGTGAGCAACCCTGAGCCCATATCAGTAAGGAATCAGCAATTGGTACAGACAGATACCTTCACATACCTAGGAAGTATAGTAACACCAGACGGCGGGGCAGGCAAAGACATCAACATCAGAATGAATAAGGCAAGAACAGCCTTCTTTAGCCTAAACAACATCTGGAAGTCCTCCCAATACAGCACAAGCACAAAATTAAGATTATATCAGAGCTGTGTGCTTTCTGTGCTTCTCTATGGTGCGGAATGCTAGAGAGTTACAGAGAAGGAAATGTCGAAATTGTCCTCCTTTCACACAACATGCCTAAGAAAAATTCACCGAATCTTTTGGCCGAATACCATCACTAACCAAGATCTGCTTACTCGTAGCAAGCAAGAGGACATGCACACCATCATAGCTGGCAGACGCTGGAGCTGGGTTGGTCATGTCCTCAGAAGAGACCCCGATGCCATCACAAGAACAGCTATGCTTTGGACCCCTGAAGGAAAACGAAAGAGAGGCCGACCAAAAACAACCTGGCGGAGGACTGTGGAGGCGGAGATGCAGGGAATGAACCAGAGTTGGGGCACTGTACGAAGGATGGCCACCGACCGAGCAAAGTGGAATCAATTTGTTGTTGCCCTACAAGACGCCACTAGGCGTGATGGCCACTGACTGCTTTGACGGTCGGCGGCTAAGGATCAAAGAAGAAGAAGAATGTTAACTTTATAATGTTGCATGTATTTAAATTAATGCTTAAAGTAACGTGTGAATGAAAGGATATAGTGTGCAAGATAAATGAGAGTAGAAGGGCAGAATGTTAGACTGGCCTGCGCGCCCAATTCTTAACCTGTCGAAAATAAAGTTCGTTCTTGAGACATGTCTTGTATATGCCGAATAATAGTGTTATCAGACATAGGGAAATTTAAAAATCGTTTTCATATTCCTTGCCAAACATAAGACTTGCTGGTAAAATTACTGACTTGGCAATTGTGTGTGATTTAATCTTTTTTGCAGTGATTTCGGCAACGTCAAAGCTTGTGTCTTGAGCTTTGTCAGAAATAATTGTGATTTTGGTCCATTGTTTAGCCTGGCATCAGCTATAAAATATTCATTTGATTTCTCGCATAAATATGAGTGCTTTTTGAAAAGATGTCTTTTCAGCTTACTCGGAACCATAGCTTGGTTTGTCAGTTTCTCACCACAAACAATTAGGACGTGGCTGCTCTTATCCAGATGAAATGAATCTGAAGGACAGAGTCTTCATTATTCTGGTGCTCGACATTTTTAAAACTTACACTAACTGTACAGTGTTATATACTACTAGATCTACTGCCAGCAAGACTTGATTCACTGTCATCATTTAATTTAACGTTTTTTAATTAGAAATCTGTCCATATTAAATGGATAAAGGTTCTCTTTCATTGCAAGGGGAGGTCACTACAATGCACGGTGGCTCGACAAGGGTGAAAGGTGTTGTTGTAAAAGTACATTGCAGAGTTACTTTGGAATCTGGAACAATAGGGACAGAAGTTCTTAGAATTTTACTATAATAACTAAGAAAAATTAAGCTTTTATTGTTTTCATTCTTATCGATCCGTTATGAAAAAATATACAGTACTTCTAAAATTTACCTTGACGATTTTTTTTTATGCTTCAGTTTTTTCCTCGCTGTTTTCTACCTTCCCCTAAACTCTAGCAGACTCTTCACGACACACCGTGGCACACTGGTCGAAAATCGCTGCTATAGAGATGGGCCTGCCTAAACTATTTTATAATTTTCAGGAAGTGACATACACAGCTCTGCCTGGACACACCACAGATGAACCAGATGGAAGTCCTGGTACGGTGACCACTACAATTATAGAACTGCCTCAGACTGTTGTCCAGTCATTTCAGAATATGATTGCCTCTAACCAGGCCCAGATCATGGTCAACAATATCCTCATTCAGAATGGACTGACCACAAATCAGGTGATTGCACTCGTAATAGCCAGACGTCAACCTAGCTGTGGTTTGTCTTGTTCTGCTGTTTCTGTGTGCGCTGTTGCAGATACTCATGACTGAATAGTTTTTATGTCTTGTCGCAAGTCTCGATGTGGTGGGGGGGGCATGGTTTAAAATAAGGTAGAGTACCTCAATCTTCACAATTTTCTTTTTTTTTGGGTCTTGTGACTTGTTATATTTTTATTACATTGTCACTTAAATAATTATATTGACAATTTATGAACAGACAAACAACAAATCTGCAACGGGAGAGGAGATTCCTCGCTGTGTGATCCTGTCTTCTAGACTTCAGTATGGTCTCCCAGATGAGGCAGTGGTTTATTGCAACTTTAACCAACTGTACAAGATAGATCCTAACACATTAGAGATGTGGGTAAGTGTACGTCTGACCAAATGTGACTACTGCAGCTAAAACTGTCCTGGCAAAATTTACATATAAGGAAACCACAAAAATATTTATAAAATGTCAGAGTCTTGGGTACACACATTGGGATCCTTCCCATGGCTAAGGAGTTCATGCACTGTGCTGAGATCCTCCTTGTGTGATCTAAGGGAGGAGATGGAGCTGTCTGTTTGCAGTGAGTATGGTCCTTAACACTTTAAGTACCAAGGCTTCTCAGTAGCAATAACGTTAAAGTACCAAGGGTTTTTAGGAATAATTTCCCATTTGGGGTGATGAAATTTAAAAAATCACTGAGACCGAATGAGTCAACAGATTGACATAAAACTTTCAGGATGATATGGGAAGTGGATAAGGTGTCACGTGGTGACCTAGTTTTGTGTTCAGGTCATGTGATCATGGCAGCCATTTTGAATATTAATGAGGCAGTAGACAAATATTGGTATGCACTATTGAAAAATGTATTTAAAAATATTATAATCAACTCAAAAGTCATGACTTTCCAAGATATAATATTATTGTACATTCTTTCTTAAAAAAAGCAAGTATAATATGCTGTTAAAATGATATTGGGGTTAAACAGCTATTTGAAATGGACACAAAATTTCCAGGGTCTGTAATGGCAAAATAGAAATATTCATAAGGTACTGACATGATTTCACGCAAAAAGAATTTTAAAAAATACATACTTATCCATTTGTTTTAGCTGGGTGTGATAGTCTGACATAAAATATGGTCACAGATAGCTTTAGCTGGGTGTGATAGTCTAACATAAAATATGGTCACAGATTCAACTATTGTTGCTATTTTCTCTGGCCTTGGGTGCCTATTTCCTTCCTGGCGGCAGCATTGTCCTCACACTTACAAAAACAATAAAAAGCAGGACACAACGCAGAGTGGTTTTTCACATCCAATACAAGAGAATATTTTCTGGACTCTCAATCCAGCAGAATTACAAACAATGCATCTTGGTCGCTGTCAATTGTCTTCATACTGCTGTCAGTAACATTGTTAGCGTGGACTCTGCTGAACAGATTCTATAATGCCATGTACAAGCAACCATGTTTCCAGACCTAGCAAAAATAGATGAATGGCCACGCTTCATGTTATGTTTTTTTCTCAAAATTACAGGAAACCCTCTTCTACTGTCTATAACAGTCTAACCCTAATCATAACGCTAACATAGGGGTCATCAAAGCCATACAAGTACCACTGAAACTAATCAGCTGCTTCTCTGTCACACCCCCTCCTAGTAGCAAGTCTTTTTCTACGCCCCTGATTCTCACTATGGCCCTGAAAATCGATATCGACACCTGACAGCTTCACGAATGCTGGAACTAGGGCTGTTGCTGTCTGTTTCGGTAATTTCAGGCTGCCCTGCATGAAAACTAGACCAACTGTTGTCACTTTCAAAGGTCAGCTGAGAGCCAGAATCCAAATCATTGCAACATTCACTAGTTCCACTCATTTTTAAAGAAATTTCCACCTAAAGATTAATTAAAACACTTGAAAAAATTTTCCTGCCGCCATTGACCATTTCTCAATAAAATTGAGTTACTTCCCTTGATATGCGATATGTTCAGACACTTGGCATGATAACATTTTATGGTGTTACTTACGCCAAAAGGCCCAATGGGCTGATCACCCGTTGGCTTGTCACACCGATTACGGAAACAACGGCAGATGGATCTATTTGTTGTTGCCCTAAAGACGCCGCTAGGCGTGATGGGAAACTACAACAGAGAAAATCAATCTGCTGTTGCCCTTAAGACGCCACAAGGCGTGATGGCCTCTGACTGCTTGGTCGGCCTTTGGCTAAGGACGGAAGAAGAGAAGAAGTTACGCCAAAAGACGACATTGGTACTCTATGGAAAATAAGGCTTGTCGCCAATAGGCGCCCGTGGTACTCAAAAGTATTAATACCAAAAATCTGGAAGAAAATGATTGCATTGTCTTTGTGCCTTGCATCTGCTGTTTTTGTTTTTGTTGTTTTTTAATGGGGAACAAAAAGCTTGTGACTGCATTTATAGTTTTGTTATGCTGATTTTGTCATTGAAAATGCAACAGAACAGTACATGATTTATAGGGTTGGCAGTGACACCTGATGTTATTAAAGGGTTGGCAGTAACACCTGATGTTATTAAAGGGTGGGCAGTGACACCTGATGTTATTAAAGGGTTGGCAGTGACACCTAATGTTATTTAAGGGTTGGCAGTGGCACCTGATGTTATTTAAGGATTGGCAGTGGCACCTGATGTTAAAGGGTTGGCAGTGACACCTGATGTTATTTAAGGGTTGACAGTGACACCTGATGTTATTTAAGGGTTGACAGTGACATATGATTAACTTGACAATTCTAAAGTCTAATATAGCTGACACTGGCAGCTTGGTTCTGGCCAGACCTAAAAACCAATATATTTGGTGTGTAGTACACCAATCCCCTTTGTTGATGTAACGCCGTTTGGCAGCTTGGTTCTGGCCAGACCTAAAAACCAATATATTTGGTGTGTAGTACACCAATCCCCTGGTCTAACGTTGTTCGATTAGCGCTTTGTTGATGTAATGCCATTTGGCAGCTTGCAGCAGTTAACAAATATTCACCATTCCCTCTTGGATTAGTGTGACATCTTGAAGCAAGTGCCTGGCAGTGTTCTCTGGCTACTACGGTTTCCTGCTGTTGGTGAAACAAACATTCATCAAGCTGCACAAAATTATGGGCTGTCAGCAGGCAGAATTATTTTTTCTAATGTGGCTCCAAAGGTCAGTTCACAGATTGTAGTGGTCTGTATTTTTTAATGTCTGTGTGTGTGTGTGTGTGTGTATATGTATATTTAGTTTTTTTTATTGAAAAAAATTGGGAAGAAAAATGTAATACTAGATGAAAGGTGTGACAACAGCTGTGTCTGAAAGGGACAAAAATGACAGATGATGATAATAAGTGAGGCAATGATTGCCAGATTGGACCTGGCTAGACCATGGCGGAGGAAGGGACAGTGATTAAATGATGCAGATGGTGTGGGAATGTGTGGAAAATAAACGTCGTCAAACACAGAAATTTGTGCTCAGCTGCAAGGTCAAGGTAATTCTGTTGTATCTATCTGAACTTTGATAGCTGGGCTCTTGCACATAAAAAGAGGATTTTAAAATGGTATGACATGATCATCATCAGTGTAGAACTGATGGACAGAACCAGATAAATACTGTTAGAACAAGATGACAGGATAAGATTATGGGCACTGGATGTGACCAATGGATAGGAAACCACATACATGCCACACCTCAGAGATGAAAAACCTGTACAAAAAATCCAAAACCCTGTACAAAGACCTGCAAAATCTGTACAAAGACTGACCAAAAAAAAACATCAAAAGAGTTCATTCGTGTAAAAATATTTTCAATTACAGTGGGCTGCATTATAAATGAGGCACGGGGAGTTTGCCTTTTGAAGCAGGTCTTCACTTATTTTAAAACCCAAACAATAAATGTCTAGAGTTTATTTTACACTGTAAAAATAATGTGATGGTGTCATCATTTAGTCTATTTCTGTGCTTAATTATCACTAACAGACTGGGAAATCCTGTGTTCAATAGGACCTTATTAAAGAACTCATGAGACACAGTAATAAGGGGAATGGGTTAGAAAACCTGTACAGGTACCTAAAAACGCAAACACCTTGTACAGATTATGGGTAAACCTTAGCATGTGGCATGTATGAAACCAGTCAAAACATTTTAGGGCAGTTTTTTGTGTGTGGAATCTACAAGGTAAAAGGAATAGAGGAAGACACAAACTGAAGTCAAGAAATATCAGGAGGAGGAGGGCTGGGCTGGGAGATAAGTGTGTGCAGTATAGTCTTTATTTCACTTGTCATTAGGACATCTCAAGTTTGTGATTTTTGTCATTAGGACATCTTATGTTTGTGATTTTTGTCATTAGGACATCTTATGTTTGTGATTTTTGTCATTAGGACATCTGTCACGAGAGGGTAGATGTTATTGAAATTAATAAGTATCCTGGACACAAAGGTGTATCAGGTGATACCAGGATAGTGCCAGATAAGAGTCTGGTCTTATAAGTAATACCCCTTTCTCTGAAAAGAGTAAGGGTGTATAGACATCACAGGTAGGATCAAGCTGTATAAGTTCCTAGAGAAGATGGTAATATATTACTCTAAGTTCCTACTTGCCCCTCCCCAGATCCTCCTCTGTTAATTTTATTATTATTATTATTAACTCTGCTAGGGGTATTAACTAATCTATTTATCAACAAGAACTGTAACTTAACCTAAATAATTTAAGTAAGTCTGCTGGAAAATATTTACAATTTATTTTTACAGTTTCTCTTTTCTGTTTGAAAAGCTTTCAAGGAAATCAAATTCAATTATAACAGTAAATAAATAAAACAGAAAATAGTTCAAAGGTATCAAAAGTCATTAAAGTTGTTGAAAGTTCTCTCTTTGGTTAACTATCTCTGCTTGACGAATATTTATATCTTACTAACACTTTTATTTCACTGTCATTGAATGTTAGGATATCACTGGCTATATCTATGCCCAAACCCTGTTCATCATGAACTAGTATTGTCTATTATTGTGGTGTGACTCGGATATTCTACAGTTGCCTTGTTTTGCAACTCATCTGTTAGAATGAAGCTGGTTCCACTCTTGTCCTGGAAGCAAAAATTAGTTGAACTTCCTCCAGGCAGTAGGTACTTGATGACTGGCCCTCTGAACTCAAAAGGCACTTGCACCAGTAGTAACTGGGTATCTATTAGTCTGCTCTTCAGATACAAATGGCAAAGGCAATCTGCATTAACACGCTGATGCTCACTGTATTTTTGAATTCTTATAGCCTGCTTTTCTATTTAGGGCACGTTCTATATATATCCCAAAGCCGGACACCAGAGGGAGTTTACTACCCACCGTGTGTTTTGCGTTCTGAAAATGTATGTAAAATCTGCCTATGTGTACAAATCAGGAAAACTAAGATTTCATTTATCTACGTTATTCCTGGAGCGATTTTATTCATCTAAGGCGTAAAATACGCTCTGAATTATCCTTTAACTTCCTGTCTAATTGTCTTTTACTTTCCTAAGTGCATTTTATTCTATGCGTACTCTAAACAGCAAAATTATGGACTAACCTGAGGTCTCGATGCATTCAACCAGAGATTTCTCCCTTCCTATAGTACTATTCATGGAAATCTCTGCACAGACGTGTAGAGCAACATTCCCAGTATTGCATTAGTGACCTCTTCCAGGTGGTACTTCTTTCATAATGCTGTAATTAAATGTCCTCTTACACTTGGTTGCACAGATTTGGACTGGCCATTTTGACGGCCTAATTCTTTAGTAAACTCTGCATAAAGGTACCATCTGATTGGTCCGTGTATCATGCAGTTCTCACAAAGTATGGCGCTCGGTTTGGGTCAGAGTTACTCAGAATGACGTATTGTGAATCAGACCACTTCACGACATCTTATGTTTGTGATTTTTTTTGGTGATTAATACATCTTATGTTTGTGATTTTCATTAGGACATCTTATGTCCATTACTGTTTGTTATATTTCAAGAGCAGTGACCTTTTACCTGAATGCGATATTATTAAATGCGACATGAAAATTACATTTTTTTATAAGTAACCTCTCCCAAACTGTAGTTCATAATATTTAAACCATACAGGATAAAGTATTGCTCACTGGTTTGTTGTGCATACATTTTGTTTAATTTTCTTCTTTGTTCACATTTCAGGAAGAGCATGTTCGACGTGGCCAAGTAGCCGATGTTTGCATAGACACTCCCTTGTGTAATGGTCACACTACAGGAATGGACGTTTTGTGGGCAGGGACTCCAATGGTTACATACCCAGGTTTGTTTCTGGTTCTACTTGAAACTATGTTTTAGGCTGATACTCATTGACCGAGGCCACTCACATGTTTGTTGTATGTTTATGATCACCCTGTTTTAGGCTGATACTCATTGACTGAGGCCACTCACATGTTTGTTGTATGTTCATGATCACCCTGTTTTAGGCTGATACTCATTGACTGAGGCCACTCACATGTTTGTTGTATGTTCATGATCACCCTGTTTTAGGCTGATACTCATTGACTGAGGCCACTCACATGTTTGTATGTTCATGATCACCCTGTTTTAGGCTGATACTCATTGACTGAGGCCACTCACATGTTTGTTGTATGTTCATGATCACCCTGTTTTAGGCTGATACTCATTGACTGAGGCCACTCACATGTTTGTTGTATGTTTATGATCACCCTGTTTTAGGCTGATACTCATTGACCGAGGCCACTCACATGTTTGTTGTATGTTCATGATCACCCTGTTTTAGACTGATACTCATTGACTGAGACTGAGGCCACTCACATGTTTGTTGTATGTTTATGATCACCCTGTTTTAGGCTGATACTCATTGACTGAGGCCACTCACATGTTCATGATCACCCTGTTTTAGGCTGATACTCATTGACTGAGGCCACTCACATGTTTGTTGTATGTTTATGATCACCCTGTTTTAGGCTGATACTCATTGACCGAGGCCACTCACATGTTTGTTGTATGTTCATGATCACCCTGTTTTAGGCTGATACTCATTGACCGAGGCCACTCACGTTTGTTGTATGTTTATGATCACCCTTCAGCTCCCCATGGTGTATAGGCCTTCAACAAATTCAAGCTGTCCTTTAATGTCTCTTTTATCTGTTCCAAGTCCATCTTCCCTTTACCATGTTTTAGTTCTCTAACCCTGAGCAAGAACTACCTTGTAATGTAAGCTGGGTTTCCTCAGTGTATATCCAATGACAGCATAATTTCCTCTTGTTCCATTGCACAGTTCCCCATTTATAATATGGTTCTTTCTGGTTGTGGGTTGTTGTTTTTCTTTTATTCTGCATAGGACTCTCTTGACATTTGAGTTGATTTTATTTTAGTGTTTGAGACTTACATTTTGTATGAATTATTTGAAAACTAAAATCAACAGCTGTTGTGCTTTGTTCTTTCCTTTCTGTTGTGTCACATATCTCATCGTTTGCTCGTTCATATTGCGAAGCATTCTTATCCTTGATAAAGCCATTTGACTGCATATATGTCCTTGTTAGCTTTGTTGCACTATTGTACAGGTCTTGTATATCACCTTTGGCTACAGCTTCTTCTGCCTGTCAACCTGGCTTATCAGTATATTTCCTGGTGGCTCTTGCATTGTTTACATGTGTCTAGTTCATGAGTTATGGCTGTGAAGCTTCAAGGTAACAGATTTCCTGCAGAAAGCATATATTTGGTTGAATGTGTCGATTTTGAGATGCTGATATTTCACATTATCTATCAAATGTCATAGGTTCAATTTGTGAAAAATCACCTTAGATACATTTAGTATGCATTTGAAAGCCCAAACCCTTTCATAAAAGTCAATACACACTTACTATTAATACCTGATTTTCTCTGAATATGACAAATTTGAGCATATGTTCTTGACTGTATGCTGGTAATTTTATTGTTAAATCTGACATTTATGGTGTGTTACGGGGGAAAAGAGTGAAAACTCGTAACCAAGGGGGTTGGAAAAGTCAAATTATAGTGTGTTACTTGATGTTACGTTGCTGTGAGCTTGTAATTTTATTGTTAAATCTGACACATTTATAGTGTGTTACTTGACTGAACACCAACCAAGATCTGCTTACTCGTAGCAAGCAAGAGGACATGCATACCATCATAGCTGGCAGACGCTGGAGCTGGGTTGGTCATGTCCTCAGAAGAGACCCCGATGCCATCACAAGAACAGCTATGCTTTGGACCCCTGAAGGAAAGCGAAAGAGAGGCCGACCAAAACCAACTTGGCGGAGGACTGTGGAGGCTGAGATGCAAAGAATGAACCAGAGTTGGGGCACTGTACGAAGGATGGCCACCGACCGTGCAAAGTGGAATCAATTTGTTGTTGCCCTACAAGACGCCACTAGGCGTGATGGCCACTGACTGCTTTGACGGTCGGTGGTTAAGGATCGAAGAAGAAGACTTGACTGAATGCTGGTTATTTTAGTTACATTGAACACGTTTGTGTTACTAGGTTGTATTGAATGCTTTAATACTGTGTATTATTTGACTGTGTGTTGGTAATTTTATTGTTATTCATAGTGTGTTCCTTGACTTCTAGTACTAATCTGTCCTGTTGCCACAATAGTCTGTTGTCAGCTTTTCTCAGAACATGCCCAAAGGTACCAGGTGGCTTCCTTCTACCATGGATAATTAGCTCTCTATGATCACTGGTTTCTACCAGGACACTCTTTTGTGAAGTCAGATATCTGTGGCCTCCAGATATTTTCTTGCTTTGTTTTGTGATTGTGCATTACTCATTTCCATGTGACTGAATCTCTAAAAGACTTGAAGAACTCTTTTCTTACTACCATTGACAATATTGGTAGAAGGACATATTTATGAGTGTTGTTTGACTGTATGTAGGTCATTTTATTTTTACATCAAACACATTTGTCACTAGACTATATGTTGGTACTTGTCTTGTTACTTACTTATTTAGTCGTTCCCCTTCTACCGTGAGGTGTAAGGTTTGGAAGAGAGAGCGCCAGACTATCCTAACTTCTTGCTTAACCACTTGTTTCCCATGCTTATTCATTGCCGATCTTCTCCCATTCTGCAGGACATGGTCAACGAAACGCCGTCAAGACCATCTTTTGGAAGCTTTAAGGTTTCTCTTATTTCTTCCTTGTTTATCATTTCACATTTAACTTTTAGCTGTTTTCTGCAGGCTGCATATCTGAGGAGGATTTTGTCGAGTTGGTCTATTTAGAAGTTCCTCAAAATGTTCTGTCATCTCTTCATTTGCTCTTGAATATTGCTATGCAATTTTCCATGCTTGTCCTTGATGAGGCCATTAGCTTTCATGTAATTTTCCTGTTGGGTTTTTTGTGGTGGCTCATCATATTTTCTCCTCTTGCCAACTATCATTGATGAGGTAAAGGTAGTCCCAAAGCAGATACTGCTGGAGTGGAGTGAAATGTTAGAGACTTCACTGTACCAGGTTCAGCATTGTGTGGTGGGTGACCAGTTTCCTTCCTACCTGCCTTTTCCTTCTCTAATTCTAAGTCAGGTAATCATTTACTGCTGGGTAGTTGTGTGAGGCAACTGTTTAAAACCTGGCATCTTTGCCGCGAGAGGCCAGCGATCTAACCACTGTGCCAATCACCCGCTTAGCACTGTTAATTCATCTTGAAAACTCTAGCGCTTTAACGAAAATCGATTTCCCATCAAAATTAATAGAAATCAGATGTTCCCGTGGCCCAGAAAGCTGTATCAAATTTAAGTAAAAAGTGATTTAAAACAAAACTAGTTAACATTTATTAACTACATATCAGACATATTGAACACAAACAAAATATGTAATGAATATTGTACTTAAAAATATATTTTAGGACTATTCGCTGCTACTTCCGTCTCTAGTGGCTATAATTGTCACACCAGAGCTGTCTTCATCGTTAGATGACTGGTTAGCAGAAGGTCTTGTTGGTGACGTTTTTCTGACTCCAGATGTAGAAGGCACGGCTATTTGGTCATTGAGGGCAGAAAATATTCAGGAGACTTTTGACACTTTTTTCTCTAAGAAACACCTTGTAGCAATTAAGATTTTTTGTTCTGTTATGGATTAACGTAGAACCACATTCCATTGTGGGGTCATGCTTCATTATCCTAGAAATCACAATGCTTCTTGGTAGGACAGATCCTTAACGATTAATTGTGTTAAAAATTTTTTTAAGTGCTTAATTGATAAAACAAAATTTAAATCAATGATTCCATTTTTAGCAATGTTTGTTTTTCTGCTTAAATGTGAGAGCATTTGATATGTTAGAGGTTTGTGATATGGAATTTGGCATGCGTGGTCAATAATAATATAAAATTGTTTGGTTGTAACTTTTCATTTAATTTTCAGTCTTATAAACAAGTCAAATAAATAAAAGTCCTTAGTGATTAACATTTATTTGATTTTTTTAAATAGTTAACAGATTGTTCGATATTGATTTATGATTGTTTTAATCAATCCCGGCCCTCCTTTTTGACTATCCTACCACCCTTAGTGAGCTTGATAGCATGTGAAAATCTCATTCCTACCTGCCATGAAGTTTAGCACTCAGTTTAAGATCAAATTTTTAAATTGTATAACAGAAATATGGCATTATAAACAAACGGCGTTAAATCGACAAAGCGCGAATGGAACAACGCAAGACCAGGGGATTGGTTTTTAGGTCTGGACAGAACCAAGGTTAAAAACAGTAACAAAAATAATGGACAATAGCTTGGAATCATCATCATCATTTACTTTCAGACATCTGCTTGAATATGTTCAAATATAGCAGAGGTCAGCTTGAGGTTATTGGTGTCTCTGTAGAGTTTTTTAAGGAATGGTTCTAATGATGGCTATATGCACTTTCTCTGTTCCTGATATGTTGGGCACCGTTGAAGTAGATGTACAGCAGTCATTTTATCAGTGCACAGTTACACTCATCAGTAGATCCTATCTTTAGCTTGTTGAATAGAAGATATTCCAATCTGTTAAAATTACCTTTTGTTCACTTCTGCTGAGACTTGGAAAGACTTTTTTTGAAGCTCCAAGAACATGCCAAGTAACTAGAGAAGTAAAAATACCAAACAATAAGAAACTGGAGACAAGATATTTTACAGTAGTAGAAACATGTAATGTAGAGTCTGTAAATAATATGTTAGAACAATTGCGTTGTGTGGAGTCTGTAAGATAATACTTTAGAACACTTGCTTTGCGTAGTCTGGAAGTTAATACTTTAGGACACTTGTGTTGTGTTGTCTGCAAGTTAATACTTTTGGACACTTGTGTTATGTAGTCTAAGTTAATACTTTAGGACACTTGTGTTGTGTGTAGTCAGTAAGTTAATACTTTTGGACACTTGTGTTGTGTAGTCTGTATGTTAATACTTTAGGACACTTGTGTTGTTTTAGTCTGTAAGTTAATACTTTAGGACACGTGTTGTGTGGAGTCTGTAATTTAATACTTTAGGACACTTGTGTTGTGTGGAGTCTGTAATTTAATACTTTAGAACACTTGTGTTGTGTAGTCTGTAAGATAATACTTTTGAACACTTCCATCTAAAATGTACAAAGTATGAATGAGAAAGGATTCCACTGTCAGATTATTTACAACAGCTGGCTGAAACAATTGACAACCTGCTAAAAAATATGACATCAGAGTCACTCTCCAATGCACACAAACATACCAGGCAACGATAAAACAGACTAGCAAAACTAGGAGCAAACATGGTTCAAACAAACACTCCATCAAACATGCAGACAACTAAACGAATACTCCAAAACAACTTCAAAGAGGAATGGCTGAACCGATGGACAAAAGGGTCTACCGGATGTGCCTTGTATAAATAAATGGCCCATCCCAACAAAAAAAGACAACATTAATAACCTATGACATGGAGCAGAGCACACCAGACTCAACAAGCACTTAAACAAATTAACCCCCGCACATGAACATTATTGCCACAACTGTACACATCCGTATGAGACAGTTCAGCATGTGCTGCTCACTTGCCCAGGGCTTCCCAACAACCACAAATACTATACAGCACCAACAACTTGGTATTGACTGCTAAAGAGCAACAAGCTCAGCAGCCCAAGTTAATTAACAAGTATACAACTGCCCATTTACTGTAAAACTGGTATTATATACCGAAGCACATTAAAAACGCACCACTATTATATATACTGATGCCGAGAAGCTGGAAGAAAAAAGTGTGGGAATGGATTTTCCCAGTGTTTGTCATGAGGTAGAGAGCGAATGGCTGCTGGAATGGAAAGTGCATGATTCAACCCACGGGTTTGTGTACAGACAACATGAAAACAATGAAAGTTACACGTGCAACACGATTCCCAACAGCTATGACCCTGAAAATGTGTACGTGTTGTGGCAGTATACTCTGTATAAAAAGGCCGTTGAGACAAAACACCCAGTACATGTGCTTGAAATGCCACGACTATCTGAAAATGACCGCCAACGAGCCATTGGTATGTTGGAGACCGGAATGAGCTCGCGGGCCATTGCCAGAAGGATGAATTGCCACCACAGCACTATTGTACGTCTCAATGAACGTTATGGAACCACTGGCAGTGCCCGGGATAGACTTCGGAGTGGCCAACCACGAGTTACTACCCCTGAGCAAGATCGTCATATTGTGCTGAGTCACCTAAGGAATCGTTCTCTCCTGGCAAGTCAAACAGCAAGAGCAATAGTGGGCAAGTTTCTCGAATGACAGTCATATGACGACTCAGAGATACAGGCCTTACTGCAAGACGACCTTATGTTGGGCCAAACTTGACTCACAGAGCGCCTGCAATGGGCAGAGCAACATGTCAGATGGACTAGACTGCAGTGGAATGCTGTCCTATTCACAGACGAGAGCAGATTCAACATATCCTTTGCTGATGGACGTATGTGGATTTGGCGACGGTGTGGAGAGCGCTTTGCAGATTGCTGTGTTCATCAGCACAACCGATTTGGAGGTGGCAGTATTCACATTTGGGGAGGATTCAGTTTTCACCATCGCTTGCCTCTTCACGTCTTCCATGGAAATGTTAATGCTGTGACATATCGAGATGAGGTTCTGGATGCATTGGTTGCTCCTGCGTTCACAAATTATCCAGACTTGCAGCTTCTCCAGCAGGATAACGCACTTGCGCACACCGCATGCATTACGCAGCAATATCTACAGCAGCAGAACATTGTGACGATTGATTGGCCTGCCCTATCACCAGACATGTCCCCTATAGAACATCTGTGGGACGAGCTTGGACGCAGAGTCTACAGGCAAGGTTCTCCAGCTAATCTGCAACAGCTCGAAGCTGCTCTTACACGTGAATGGGACTTGATTCCCCAGAATATCCTTCAGGAGACTTGTTCGTTCCATGCGGAGCCGCTGCCAAGCTTGTTTGCAAGCACACGGTGGACATACCAGATACTGAGGATAGTGTGAATGAATTTTTTTATTGGTTGCATTTTTGGTTTTCTCCCTTGCCTGCACAGAATGCAATGAATTTCGTAACAATCAAATGTACAAATTAATGACCAGCATGGATTTATAGGAAAATGAATAAAGATTCCAAATATGTAAACACATATTTACATTTCACACTCTGTTCCTGGATTATACAGGTGCGTTTTTAATGTGCTTCAGTATATAATAGATCTACCTCAGGAAATAAGTGATATTGAAAGATATTATATGGGCAGGTAGAGTATTCATAATAATAGATATTGAAATCATTACCTGTATAAATTTGAAGTTATGAATCAAAAATAAATATTTGTGTACATGTTACAGTGTGTTACTTGACTTATTATGTCTAGACAGTTATTGAGTCACATGCTGGTAATATATTGATATGTCACGATAGTATTTTGTCTATTGTTTGTTACAGCGGAAACACTTGCCTCTCGAGTGGCATCTAGTCAGCTTCATTCTCTAGGATGTCCTGAGCTTGTGGCCAGAACAAGAGAAGATTACATTAAGATTTCTGTCAGGCTTGGCAATGATCCACACTAGTAAGTTTCTCTTGTTGAGGCTTGCATTCTTATTTTGTCATGAGGGTGTGTTAGATGCTTTTTATTTGAAAGTGTGGGTTTGTTGAATCTGTCTACTTTTGATATAACGCGAATGGATTCAAATTTCTGAACAATGTAGTAATAAGTCAACTTGAACTTCCAACCAGGGGCACATCAACTAATGCCAAGACGGTATACAGTTCATTCAATTTATTTGACATCATACGGTTGACTAGACGAACATTTAATTCTGACGACGGACGGTTGACGTTCCACCAGACAGCACACAACGTAAGTTTCATATTTAAAATTACAGTTAATTCGTTCCGTAAGATAATCTCTTAGGTAACGTCAGACTAGTTATACAGTGTTCATAACATGGCATCCAAGTAAACAAATGAGGCAGTTATATACGATATGTCAATCTTCCACTGTCCTATGACCTTGGCAATGACGGAGAACCTTGTCAGGTCTTCTATATCATATAATGTTCCGATACTACGTATCTCCTTTTAGTACTGGCCTCTTACTTCAATCAATGTGAAATAACAATAATACAATTTCCTGCCCACGACCTTCGTGGCATCATAGCTTAGATATAGCAAATACTTGAGTCACCTCTGCTTTGCGGGGTACGTATTCGTAACGGCCGAATACTGATTCATATCATAAAAATATATACCAAGCCAATCCTGGATAATCCTAACGTCGGAATCCGTCGGCTTTAAAATTCATACAATAAGTTCAAGTAGGACTCCATTTTGAACCAATACGTCATTGGTACAACTAGACGTCTACATGAGAACGAAATACATTATTATCTAAATCATACTTGCTTCTCTTCCCAAGAAAAATCACCAGAATACTGTTGACCCGAGTCCTCATCTTCTTAACAGACGGACGGTCATACACAAGAATAAAATATACCCGCAACACGGGTTCGAACGCCACGAATCAATGGACTGATTCTTGGGCACTAAACTTCTCAACCCCAGCTATGACGTAGACTGGTCTTTGGCAACACATGCGGGCGGGGTAACCCAATACTCGCATAAGTGCACAATCGTGCGCTACGAAAATCAAACTCACCAATAATACTTACTATCCTGTAAGTCGGTGCGTAAAGTTTATTACAGAGGTAGGACCACATATTAATAAATATGCGACTACCCTCATCTGTAAACGACTGTAAAGGCCTACGAAAAGGGCTCTACAGATTCCTTACCAATCCCCCCCAAAAAATTAATTATATTAATTTTTTTCTTTACTACTCGAAACTAGAGGTGATTCAAGTGTACATTATCATATAATAATACTATAGCATGACATAGAATCATCAAACATAAATATGAAATTTAAGTTAACTCAAATAAACAAAAGGTATGCACAAAAGCATACATCCACAATTGACCACCTTTGGTACAATGTGGTAAATGAAATAAAATCGCATATAGAAATAATGAATTAAACCGAATAGAAACGCAAAATGAAAAAAAATGTAAAAACCAATGAATAAACCGAAAAGTGATGGATATGTCTTAAAAATGACAAGTGAAAAAAAAAAAAAAATGAAAGAATACAATTTAAACACGTGTAGAGATCAACACCCTTAACTGTGTCTAAAAGTTCATTTGTGGTACTAATAAAAGTGCAAATGTTAAATCACTGTCCTTACCGAGTGATAAATATTAAATGTTTACAATTAAATATTTCATAGTGATCCAAATTAATTCTTATACTCATTAACTAAGTATCAACGGTTACTAATCTACCGAATTATTTATTTTAAAAACAAATTAACAATGTCATTAAATTTCGTAGATTAAGAAAGTTCCATTGTCCTGTTAGGAAACCGTAAAATAATACTAGGTTCCGTTCCATGAAAAACCAACCAAGTGTTCGCAATGTTATTTCAGTGAGAAAATATATTGTCTGGTTTTATTCAACGTTATTCTCTCTTCAATATCCTGAGTGAGTAAATGTTATTTTCACAACGATAGTCATATATCTTAACGTTCCATGTTATTTTGATACATAAGCATTGTAGATTTCACTTGACTGAATGTTAATGACTCTTGTCATAGAGATATCACACGTAAAAAGTTACAATTGACGAACTGTCAGTGTCGAAGTTCAGTTATCTGCAGTGCGTAGCTGTTAATGTGATTCGTTAGGACATCTCGACAAAACGTCTGCGAGAACATTCTGTGTGCCAGGTATGGATCGAATCGTGAAACTATATGGTTGAAGAGCGATCGCATACCTAGTAGATTTGGCAGATTTCACGTCCTTTGTGTTGAGAGCAGTAAGCGCTTTTTGATCTGATTCCACAATAAAGTGTGATCCAAGCAGATATCTCTGGAGTTTAGTTATTGACCAAACAAGTCCGAGAAGTTCCTTATCTAAAACTGAGTAATTTTGTTCAGTCGGAGTTAACTTCCGTGATACATAGAGAACTGGATGCAAGGTGCCATTATATTCTTGTAGTAAGACGCTTCCCACGCCGAAATTAGAAGCATCGCTGCGTAAGACAAATGGTAAATTCGCATTAGGCAACCTTAAAACAGGAGCATCCGAAAAAATTTTTTTTATGGTATCCAACGCGATTTGATGTTCGTTTGACCACCGAATCACGTTAGCTGCACCTTTCCTAAGTAATGAAGAGAAAGGAGCAGTAATGGACGAAAGATGTGGTATGAATTTCCCATAGTATTGTACTAGTCCTAATAGAGATCGCACTTGTTTCTTTGTTTTAGGTGTGGAGATATTAAGGATTTTAGAGACATTACTGTCCTCTGTATATAACATACCGCGACCAATACGGTGACCCAAAAAAGAAATATCGTGGAAACCCACAAATGCCTTTGATGGCTTAGCAGTTAAGTTATGATTTTGTAACGTGGACAGTAATGAGTTTAATCCTTCTATATGTTCTTCCCATGAGTCACTGAAAAGACAAATGTCATCTATGTACGCAATGACGTTGGGATGATGAGATAGAATTCGACGCATCATGCGTACGAACGTGGCAGGAGCGTTGACTAACCCGAAAGGCATAAAATTCCATTGGAAGAGACCCCGGGGAGTCGAGAAAGCAGTGAGTGGCTTTGCCCTTTCTGTCAATGGTACTTGCCAATAGCCCTTTGACAGATCAAACTTAGAGAAGAAAGTAGAATGAGATAATTTTACTAATAAATCTTCTAAAAGTGGCAAAGGTTCTGCGTCAAATTGTGTGACTTTATTTAATTTTCTGTAGTCTACACATAGACGAATGTTATTATCTTTCTTTCTAATTATCACCATAGATGAAGCATATGGTGACAACGATGGCTCAATTATGTTTAATCGAAGCATCTCATCTAGTTCCTTTTCGACCTTATCTCTAAAGTGTAAAGGTATGGGATATGGACGAATACGGATAGGTGTTTCATCAGTGAGAAGGATATCATGTTGAATAGCTGACGTATGACCTGGAATGTCAGTGAGAACCTTATCATATGTTTGAAGTAGTGATGAAACTTGCTGTCGTTGATCAGTCGAAAGAGAAGAAGAAATAGTGACATCATTCCAGTTTTCCGTGGAATGAAGAGGTACAACTGGTATGGGCAATTGTACATCTTGAAAAGAAGACTCTTCTTCTTGTATAACTGACAAATTAGTATAGTTGTGAATGTGAGGGGTAGGATCGTCAGTCGCTTGAAATACTGATTGTAAATAATCAGGACGTGAATAATACTCTTTCAACATGTTAATGTGAAAGGTTTTGTGTTTTCCGTTAATATCGACAATGTAGTCGACATCGGATATTCTTGAGATGATCCTAAAAGGACCTCTCCATGTGATCAGTAGACGATTGTTATGCGAAGGCAGTAAAACAAAAGCCTCGTCACCAGGAATAAGCTGGCGAAGACGTCTATACCGATTTGCAAATAGACGAGCTTTTTCTTTAGACTCTTCGGATGATGCAGTAGCTAACCTACAGGCATCAATTATTCTCTTTCTTAAAGAGATGACATATTCATATGAGGATTGAGTTTCCTCAGGTATATTATCTTCAACCAATAAATCATGGATTAAAGACATAGGTCCGCGTGGTTGTATGCCAAAAACTAACTGGAAGGGAGAAAACCCTGTGGCTTGGTTTTGCACCTCGCGATACGCGAAGAGAGCAGCGGGTAGGACCCGGTCCCACTCCTGAGGGTGATCTTGAGTCATCTTACCCAACAACTGCTTAAGTGTCCTATTCTGTCTCTCAATTAACCCATTGGACATTGCATGGTATATTGAACTGAGAGATCTATCTATACCCAATGTCTTCATAACCTGTGACATGGGTTCGGAAATAAACTGGACACCATGATCCGATAGGATCTTACGCGGAAAACCAATGCGTGAAAAGATCAGCATTAAAGCTTCTGCAATACTGGCAGATGAGGTGTTCTTAAGAGGTATGGCCTCAGGCCAACGCGTACACATATCGATACAAGTAAGAATATGTGTATGTCCTCTTGCAGATGGCAATATAGGACCAATGATGTCGATCGCCATTTTATCAAATGGTCTAATAGGTATGTCCGTAGCTTGGATAGGAGCATCATGATATGGACCCCTTACTTTAACTTCCTGACATGTCACGCAGGAACGACAATAGAGATTAACATCCCTATGAACGCCAGGCCAATAGAATGCGGATAGCACTCTAGATTTGGTTCGCGAAAACCCCATGTGACCTGCACATTGAGAATCATGAGCATGTCGTAATATTCTAGGTCTCATAGAAGACGGGACCAGAATTTGTGAACGCACCAATGAATCTGTTTCTCTTATTAATCTAACTAAAATACCTTTTTTAAGAGCAAATTGGTGTCTAGACTTTGCAATTGTGTTGTTATTATTTCTCTTAGTCGCCAATTTAAAAAATCTCTGCAAAGAATTATCATTCTTTTGTAAATTAGCAAACAGCTCCCTTGAAATAGGAGAATCATCATCATTACTATTATGAACCGTAGGTTCAGAAGTTGATTCACGTGACAATTCAGTAGCTTGCGCTCTGGTAACCACTGCATTTGCAGCATGAATATGTCGCTTTTTTCCCATTCATTAATCTGCTCTGGTGTACACTCTTTTATACCGTGTATCAACCAAGTCACATCGCTAACTGGATTCTGCAGAAGACAGGCATGGATCTTCCCTGAAAAGAAAGGTGTATGTAAGTTAATGATGGCTGTAGGGAAGGTTTCCACAGTTCCCCCGAATGTGACACACTTGACCACGTTGCCAGTGGCAAAGGAGGGGTCGATCAGAGAGTTCCGCACTCCGACAGTACTGCAGCCTGAATCAAACAAAATAGAGCAAGGAATAGAGTTGACGTATCCTCTGTTAAATTTTAAACAACCCTTTCCATGGTGAACTGATGCAGAAGTAGCTGTACAAACTGCTGGTAGACTTGGTAGAATGTGTCCGCATCGCAGCGTCGTGATCGCTTTGGGCTGGAATAGCGTTGAGCATTCTTGACATGTCTTTACTTGCTCTAGATCGATACAAGACATAGCGTTATGTTGATTAACATTATTATCATTATCTTTGTTAGTTTGTGATTCAATTGAAGCAACATTTGAATGTTGTCGTGGCCTGCTCGACGATCTATCTCTACGTCGCGATCGAATTTGACTGTTGTCATTAAAATTGCTATAATTACTGTTTCTGCTATCATTAAAATTTGGATGAGTCCGCCAATGAAAGTTATCACTGTTGTGATGTTGGCGAAATGACTTATTCATAAATCTATTTCTATTTTCAGGATGATATGATTGAGATCTCCAATGTTGTTTATTATTATTACCTTGATTATATTTAGGATTGTTGTTAATAAAATCTGTGAGATTGCCCCCATGATACATTAAATGGAGCAGACTGTTGGTATTGTTTCCCCTTTTGAAAATGACCAAAGTTGAAATTATTATTACTTCCCCTTTGAAAATTTCTATCGCTACTCATCGAACGATTTCTAGGGAAATTGTTTTGTTGCATAGCGAAAGCAACGGGTAAATCGTCCTTAAGCTGCGCATTGCTGACATCCATGTTAGGATGAGCGGTGCAGACATTTTTACAATTTTCTGACATTTCTTTTATATTAGAAGGCTTACGTTCATGTAAAAACGCAAGAAATGCAGGACTTACTGCCGATAAAACTTTATCGCGTAGTAATAAGTCGAAAATACCGTCATAAGATTTCTCTACCTTGGACAGTTCGATCCATCTTTCCAAGGTAAGACGTATTTGAGAAAGAAAATCATCAAAATTCTTGCTAGATTGTGGGAGCATAGACTTGAACTTCATTCTGTATTGATCTTCTGTCATTTGAAATTTGTTTATAAGAGCGGCCCTAAGAGCCTCGTAATCATTTTTATCTATAGAGCTAGTAGTGTGATAAACAGCCATTGCCTCTCCTGTAAGTAATCTGGATAAGTGGGTGCAATATAATGACTTATCCAAGTTGTACGACCGACATGTAGCCTCAAATCTGTCCAAAAAAAATATCACATCGTCGGATGGTGGAGTAAACTTTGGCAATTTGAGATGAACCTCTCGAAAATTCTCATGTCTAGATGAAGAATGGCCTTCCTGAGTCTTTTGTGTATTACATTCACTTGACAATCTTATTCTATCAAATTCCAATTCGGCAAGTTTCAAATCATGCTGCCGTTTCTTATCATTCTCTTCTGTCTCAAGCTGAAGTCTTTTTGCATTTTGTTCAGCTATTAATCTTCTTCCTTCCATTTCCTTTTGTTTTTCTTCCATTTTCTGTTCTGCCTCACGCTGAAATCGTTTCTCTTCTAATTCAGCGGCTAATCTCATTTTTTTCTCATTTTCATCAGCCTCAAATTTCATCTTCTTTTCATTTTCCTCAGCCCGTTTCTCTTCTAATTCAGCGGCCAATCTCATTTTTTTCTCATTTTCTTCAGCCTCAAACTTTTTATGTTCCAGTTCCATCTGAAGATTTTGTGATTTTAATTTTTCTGCCTCTAATCTTTGAGATTCCAACCTTTGAGACTCTTTGTATTCTGTCATAGCAAATGATCTAATCTCTTCCGGAGGTATATTAAGCGCCTTAGCCTGCTTAATAAAATAGTCTAAGGTAGACATTATTCAAAATTATTCTGAAATACTTCTACATAAAATGTTACTACACCAAGTGGTCTTCGTTCCTGTCCTAGAACGGTAAATTCAAGTCATATAATAGGCAATTATATTAATAATTAATAAAGTAATTTATGCAATGAAATGTTATGAAAGCAATAACGTGACAGACAATAGTACAATGCTGACAAGACACGATAATCAAAGACAAATGAAAACAGTCGCAGAAATCCAATAAAAATAAAATGTGAAACTAAAATGGAATGTCGTAAAGAATTACGATGATAACTGCGATCAAATATTAAACAATACAATTGACAAGACAGTGTAAAAACATATGTTTTGTAAAAAACTGAACGAAAGTCAGGTTAGAAAGACAATAATCACATACAAGATACATTATAAAACTAGCGCTACGAAAATCAAACTCACCAATAATACTTACTATCCTGTAAGTCGGTGCGTAAAGTTTATTACAGAGGTAGGACCACATATTAATAAAATATGCGACTACCCTCATCTGTAAACGACTGTAAAGGCCTACGAAAAGGGCTCTACAGATTGTTTTCATTGCTTAGCTCAGTCATGATATTACACTATGCATCTTTGTGGTTGAGTTTATATTTTAAGAAGGTCCACTTGGACACTTCACTGATTAGAGATGTGGTTATGATTGATATCTTATTGCATATTTCCTTCTACAGCTTACAAGCCATGAAAGCAAAGGTCTGGAAGGCACGTACATCTAGTCCTTTATTCAATACCAAGATCTATGCTAGTAATTTGGAGAGACTGTTTGAGAGAATGTGGGATCGTTATGAGCAGGGCCTGGAACCTGATCATGTGCTACACCAGTGGGACATGCAGAATGGATCTGCTTAAATCTGAGACTGATGTTAACTAGTTCTGATTTATTTAACCTGCTACACTTGCCTTCATACATTTGTTCTGTAGAATATCATGACTTCATAATTCTGCACTGACAACTCTGAAATTTATGTAACTCTGGCTTAGATGATTTTAATTGGGTGTATGAGGTGTTAGTGGTACGTGAAGATGAAATTCTGGATCATTCTCATGCCTATTTGATGTATTCTGCAGACTGTCTGTGCCATACTTTTTAAAGGTATTTTGAGCAAGTATCATTTGGTGACAAAATAGTTTTATCTCAGTGTACATATATTAACTTGACAGAATACTTGTGTATTCTGTTACTTCATCACTCTGTACATATAATGTTAGCAGAAGTGTTCATCTTGGACAGGGAAGTAATTCACTATTTATTCTTGTTTGGTTATCTATTCTTGCTTTCATGAACTGTCATAAATATTATCTTTATCAACAGCCAATGATTACTGTACATATACTGTAAGGATGATACACAAGATGCTGAAGTATAATTTTCTGAATGTATGAACGTATTAAAAACTTATTTGTTCTCAGTTTTGCATGTTTAAATTATTCATATTTTGACAAGTATTTTCTGTAGCATTACACACACGCACGCCATTCTGCAACACAAGTTCATACAGGATAGCAGCTTACACTTGTTTTATATAGTCATTTCTGTTATTGATTTATGTTGACATGGTTACACAATAAAATGGATGATCCTGTTACTTTTGTCTTAACATTAAATGTTTATCTTTGATATCTGTGGGTATGGACTCATGTACGGACTCATGTACTTTAGTCTTCTGTGTGTAAAAATTTGCAATGAGCAAAGACATTCTTCCTAGATATTCAAGGACATCAAAACTGGGAATGCAAACTTAGACTGGGAATGCAAACTTAGACGAGATATTTTGAACATTTAAGTTTGTTGACCACTGCAAATAAAGGAAAAGTTTATGGCAAAAAGATGAGAAAATGACAGGTTTTTCATTCCAAATGACACCATTTTCAGCTTAGTTCATTCCCCTGAACGACAGGATAATTGTAATTTGACTGTAAACAGTTTATCGTAAAAGGAAACCCATTAAAAGTATATTCTGAACCAGAGCACACAAACTCTGAATCTGGGTAATCTTTAAATTTAGTGCCATCGAGTATGTATAATATGTGTATTGAGTCAGCATTAGAATTAGGGTAACTCTAAATGGTACGAAAATACACACATTAAACATACTCGATAATACAAAAGGCAAGAGGAGCTTTCATTGCATTGGGAAATATATGGAGATCAAGAGAAATAGGAACCAACACGAAAATAAGAATCTTCAACTCAAATGTGAAGTCAGTCCTATTGTATGGCTCAGAGACATGGAGAACAACAAAGACAACAACCAAAAAGCTACAGACTTTCATAAATGGGTGCTTGCGTAGAATAGAGGGATTAAAATGGTATGACAAGGTTACCAACGTGGAACTGATGACAAGAACTAGACAAGTGCCAGTGGAACAAGAAATGAGAAGAAGGCGATGGATAGGACACACACTGAGGAAACCTGTTGATAGCATTACAAGGCAGTCCTTGTTCTGGAACCCCCAGGGCAAGAGAGGCAGAGGAAGACCAAGAAGTACACGGTGAAGAGAGTTGGAAACAGAGGTGAAAATGATGAGGAGAACATGGAAAGAACTTGAGATGATGGCACGTGACAGGAGGACTTGGCATGTGTTTGTTGAAGGCCTATGCTCCTTTGGGAGTGGAGGGTAATGAATGAATGAAACATACTCGATGGCACAAAAGGTAAAGATTACCAGAATCTCAGTAAACAGAGTTGTCAGAATCATTCAATTCAACTCAAACAAGAATTTTCATGCTCTTTTTCCACAATATGTTATGGTTCAGCGGTACGGCAGCGTCCATGTTTGTGAACTTTCGCTTTTGTAAAATCACTTATCAGTTCTACTGTATTCGCTAGCAGTAAAATATTTTGTTCGTTTCAAGCTTAGTGGCCAGATTTTTCAATGCTGAATCCGATTATGCCCAGCAATTGCCGATACGGTTGTAAACAGAAGAGTTCTGGTGCTTTTAAAATAGGACGTACGCCATATAGGTGAATGAGAACGAGGTATCGCGCTATTTCCGTGACATACGCGGTACAGCACAGTGACAAAAATTGTGAAGATTTATGCCATACGTCATACAGGTGCTGAAAGGGTTAAGTGGTAAGGACATTCATGTCAACCACTAATGTTTACAAACAGCCTGTGCCAAAGCTTCTGAAGTGGTGGTTTCCACTTTGCTTGGTTCTATTCTTTGTGCCCTCAGACATCCCTGGAAACCATACAGTATACACATTTCTCAAGATCGCCAGAACATGTGGTAAATGTCAACAACTAAAAGTATTTATCTGTCAGTGTTCTCAACATGTGCAACAACAATTCTTGCATATGTCATCTACTGGACAAGATTTTATTATATGTCATATTGACATAATGAAATAAATTATAGGTAGTCCAATAGCAGATACTGCCCTAGGGCAGTGAAGTGTTAGAGACCAGTTCCCTGCCTTTACCGTCCCTAACTTAACTCTTGGTATACGAGCTGCCTTCTAGAGAGGCCGATGATCGATCCCCGTCAATAGCGAAAATTTATAGCTGAATGCATGTTTCAAACCACTGATCAATTTAGTTACGTGCATGATGTAGGCATTTTGATATATAACACTTATGTTATCTTTATAAATAAATTATTTATTGCAAAATCTGTAATACCACAATGAAATGGTACCCACTGAAGTATGGTTCTCTTTTTGGCAGCTACCTTGTTTAGTTCATTTCTCAGATGCGGGAGTTTACCACCCTTGAGAGCTTGCAGGACAGACAGTGCATCTGTGAGGATGACTACCTGGTGGCAGTCAGAGTTGGTGTTATAAATCATATTTGCAGCTTGCTCTAGAGCTTGAACCTCAGCTGTATAGTTGGAACAGAATTTACCAGTGGGAATGTGCCTAGTCTCATAGTGGTTGTCAGGATATGAGATAAAGATACCGGCACCTCCATTCCTAACAGCATTAGTTGCTGATCCATCTGTATAGGCATGTATCCATGATTGATCGGGATAGCTTTCTTGGATCATACTCAATGTAGCAGTTCGTTTTTGCAGATCATTATACTCACATCCACTTGTGAGACCACTGACTGATGTATTAATTTGGAGGGCACTGCTGGCCTGCTCCCATGGTACAGGGTATAGGGTGGGCTTCAGTGGTGTTGTCTTCATGGATAGGTCTTCTTGATGCTGTCTTATAAGTCTTTTCCCCCGATGCACAAAGCTGCTACGCTTTAGACGTCCCAATGCCAGATCATCTAGTCTTGCCTTCATTGGGTGCATTTGCATACTGTTGTACTTTTCCATCTGGATCATGGTTTTTTGTGTCTCTTCTATGGGACAATGTCTGTAATCCAGCAACCTTCTGCATCTCTGTTATTGGTGTAGTTTTCATGGCTCCTGTAATGAGCCTGAGAGCTTGATTTTGCACCTTGTCCAAAGACTGCAGATGTGAGTTAGCAGCTGATGACCATGCTGCTGAGCTAAACTCTAAGTGTGGTCTTATTACTCCATTATAAATCTTCTTTAGATTTCGTTCATTTGCTCCCCAGTTGGTACCTGCTAATTTTCTGAGTATGCCTAGTCGTCTTCGGGCCTTTCCTTCTGCATTTTCAATATGCTTATTCCATGTAAGCCTTTGGTCAAATGTCCCCCCCAGATAGGTGGGGTAGCTTTCTTCCTTGATCACGGTTGTCCCTAGGTGTATGTTAGCTGATTTGTCCTTGGGGGCGAGGGAGAACAGTGTTGTGGAGGTTTTGTCTGTGTTTATTGTGATAAGCCATTTCTCTGCCCATGACACTAGCATGTCTGCTGCCCGCTGCATTCTATAATTTGCTGTGGTGACATTTTCATCAGCGCACCAGAGTACTAGGTCATCTGCATATAAGGCAGCTTTAACTCCTGCAGGGAGATCTTTCACCAGGTCATTGATGTAAACAAGGAAGAGTGTTGGGGAAATTACTCCTCCTTGAGGTACCCCCTGATGGAGCAACACTTTTCTGCTCTGCAGACCGGCAAGAGTGACTCTAGTTCTCCTGTTATGCAAGTATGACTGGATCCATTTCATCATGTTGCCTTGGATTCCACTTCTCCTAAGTTTTGCAATGAGGCCATCTTTCCACACCTTGTCAAAAGCCTGCTTGAAGTCGACCCAGATCGTTAGGACCTTTTTCTTCTCCTGGAAGGCATCTTCTATTGCTTGAGACAAGAAAGTAACTTGGTCTTCTATACTGTAGCATTCTCTAAATCCAGCTTGTTCCGGCACCAGGATCTGCTCAGACTCTAAATACCATTTCAATCTGTGGTTGACTATTCGCTCCATAGTCTTCCCAACACAGCTTGTGAGACTGATTGGCCGGTATCTTGCAGCCTCGGTCTTACATTTCCCTTTCTTTAGTATGGGTATTGTGATGGCTTCTCTCCATACTTGGGGTACCGTTCCTTTCAACCAGCTGTGGTTGAATATCTCAAGCAGTTTTGTCTTTGCTGCTGAGCTCAGATTTACTAGCATTTCGTTGCTGATTTTGTCTGGGCCGGGTGACTTTTGAAACTTAAGCTTGGAAATAGCCTTCTGTAGTTCTCCTAGTGTGATGGGTTCCCTCATTGGGGCAGGAGTATCTGTCTGTCCCATGGTTGCCAGTATTTCTTTTCTTATCTCTCTCTGATGGTCTATGTTAATGGGTAAGTTGCTTTCTGAACTGTATCTTCTAGCAAACAAGTCTGCAGCTTGTTTTCCTCTGAAAAGTTTGCCACCTTCATCCAATGTGATAGTCTGCCTTGGTGAGGAATGCTCTTCATTTAGAGACTTGACTAATCTCCAAAGTTTCCTGCCGTCTTTCTCAAGGTTCAGCGATGCCGTTTTAGTTCTCCAGCTTTTCCGCTTTTCTTCTAGCTTTGTTCTCTGAAACTCTGCTACAGCCTTTTTCCATTTGTTGTGAGTTTCAAGTGAAGGCTGAGACTCTGCGTCCTTTCTAGCCTTGTCCATAGCTTCCTGACGTTCTTGGAGTGTGCTGGACCAGTATGGTATGTAGTTACGCCGGCATCCTTTGGGAATGGTTTCTTTTGCAGCTTGTAGTATGCATCTGTTGAAGTCTTTTACCACTTCATTAATGTCTCTGTTCTGTACCTTGAGGGTAGACAGCAGCGTGTTCACCTGATGCCTGAATAAACCCCAGTTGGCTTTTTTGTAGTTCCATCTTGTAATGGCTGGGCCTGTACTGAGAGTTGCACTCTGGACAGTAAGAAAGATTGGGCGATGGTCGCTTCCCCCCTAGTTGGTCTCCTACTTCTCTACTAATAGATCCAGCTATATCTGGTGTGGAGAAGGCAAGATCTGGTGTTGAAGTTGTGTGCCATCCTCTGGAGTAGAAGGTAGGAGTATCTGTGGCATTATTGACTAGGATTAGGGAGTGATCATCTTGCCAAGTTTCAACCTCTTCACCTCTGTGATCCAGATGGTTATAGCCCCAGCTCTGGGAGTGGCTATTAAAGTCTCCAACTGCTATAAAGTTGGTGGCTGGTACCTGTATAGAGCTGAGACTCAGGGGTTTGTTGTTCGGACAGTAATAGTTCAGGAGTTCTATTTCCATCTTGTCTACCTTTATCTGCAACAGCTGATATTCTGCTCCATCCATGAAGGTTTTCCTTTCGTGTGCAGGAATGTTATTCCTTACAAGAGTAAGTACTCCTCCTTTTCGTCTATCTTTTCTGTCAGATCTGAAGCATTGATATCCCCTTATTTTAAAGGTTTGATCTGCTTTCAAGTGAGTCTCTTGGATACAGCAAACACTGACTTGCTTCTCATACAAGATGTTTTCCAGCTCTGTCTTTTTGCTGTATCCAGCCTGCTTGCTGTTCACTCCCTCTGCATTCCAGTGCATCATGACAAGTGGCACTCTGGGTTTCTCTTTTTCTGTTTTGTTTTGGTCAGTAGTTCTCCTCCGCCGTCTGCTGACTCCACAAGACGGTCTAGAGGGTCCTCCAGTAGCTGAGGGTGGGCTCTGTCGAGGCTCAGAGCCCGGCACTGCACCTGCCTGGTGGAGCTCCACAGGGCGAGCACCAGTACGAGATTTATTTGACGGTGTACTCTCCATAGAAAAAAAAAAAAGCGAGTTGCGTGATACTGTGGTTTCCGGTGCGCCTTCTGGCCCAGTATCTATGACTTTAGCACCTGTTCAACGGGAGAGTGGGCTCATCCCTAAATCTGTTTATGTTCCCAGTAGTAGACTATTCGCAAGCAGCCTGGGGGTGTCACTGCTCTGCGCGGACCTTGTTTACCGAGGCGGCGTCCGAGCTCGTATGGTGAAAATATGGTTGCGTTATCTTCAAAATAGCCCTGTTTTTCCCATGGCTTTTCTGCCATCCTGCAACTTTGAGTTAGGGAGTTCTGAGCTCCAGTCTCTTTCCCAGGCATTTTATCCTGGCCTGGCACGCATACAGAGGACCCCACTTCTGGTTCTAAGTTAGCAGTTGGGGATAGGTGGGGTAGCACACTGTGCATTCCCCGTCATCCAGGGGGCTCTCCAACTATGCAGAGCTTGCACAATGCTGTGCTCTGGTTCTGGGCTCTCCCAAGGAATCCTCACGTCCTGCACAGAGCCACTTCCAGATACCCACCACCTGCCAACCCTCCATTGTAGAAATCTCCTGCATGCGGCCATCCAGTCAAGAGCCAGTATTAAGTCTGGTGCCCAAGTGATCCCCCCAAGCTCAGTGTGCAATGCTGGGTTCTCATCATGCTGCAACACAGGGGGGGATTGTGATGCTCAGCCATCTCTCTCAACTCTGCACCGATAAGTGACATCGGGGACTTAACTGTGCCTCAGTACTGGGAGGCCCCCGTTTCCGGGTACACCACACACAGCCAATTGAGGCAACGGTCGCCGTGGGCGTGTCTTCAGTGGGGAAGTTGTGGAGTCTTCCTGTCCATGTTCTTGCACATCCTAACACTGCCCGCAAGACATCGGAGGTTTGGAGAGTGGCCTTCTCTGCTTTTTTGAGCCGGGGTAGGCTCCCCGGGCAAGTCTCGATGGGGATCGGGACGTGTCCACGCGCCAGTGGGCCCAGCATCGGCCGCATCTGATGGAGGACTTGCTCTGCCAGGTTTGATGTGGATTTCCTACCGCCTCGGGTAGAAGCCAGAAGTGTACTGTGCCAGCTCTGGGGGAGATAAAGGGGGTGTTTCTGCGTCTCCTTGTGATACGTAGCCATGGCAGGGCTCACAGTGCTCTTTCCCCGCCACCAAATTGCCTGCTGGTTACGCCGAGTTCTCCGAGGCTCTAGGCATGTGACCAAGTGTTGAAGGCAATAGGATCGTCAAGTCCTGAGTCTCTGTGCCTGTACGATGGGTTCCGATCTTCAGGGAGCAGTCCACGCTCGTTCCCACTCCCAAGACTTGTTCAGTATCCATCTGGCTCCTTCCCACCCACAGAGGGCGTGTACGGTGTAGTGCACCGGTTTTATTATCGAGGTTTGCTCCTCTAGATCCGTTGTGTTTAGCCTGAGGATTCGCACCCTCAGTTACCAGGACTACCTCGAGGAGGGTGTGGCTCTTCACCACGCACAACGATCTTGGGGTATGAGAGGTTTTGCTAGGCCAAGAGACTAACACTGCAATGGTCGCTCCTTTCATGAACAAGAATTCACTAGGCCTAGGGTGAAGCAAGGGGGGAAACCCACTACCCACAACACCAGCACATCATACCCCCTGTCTGTAAAGACTTTGCCCCTGATTTTAGCTAATTACAAAGAGAACTGAGTAGGAAGGAAATAGTTACCCAAAAAAAAAAATCCAGTGTTGTCCACTTATGTCAGTGGTGGACGATGTTTATTTGTAATATCATAGATATCAACACACTGCCTTCATGCTGAAGAACACTCACCAAAAAAGAACTCTTGTAAACATTGACAAGAAAATAAAAATCTCGTAAGAGGAGAAAGTACATGTAATGTATTTACAGATTACCTTCTATGTACAATTCCATCAAAATTAAAATACTTAAAAGTTCATTAAAAAATGCTAACAGTAAAACCCAACTTTGCTCAGATGGTCGTGTTCCATCAAAATATATTCATCTATTGGAGCTGAACTTTTCAACTGCAGTTTCATATGTTCACTGGAAGTATGCAAATTGTTTGCTAAATCTAGTTTAAAAAAAAAAAAAAAATCCAGTGTTGTCCACTTATGTCAGTGGTGGACGATGTTTATTTGTAATATCATAGATATCAACACACTGCCTTCATGCTGAAGAAGACTCACCAAAAAAGAACTCTTGTAAACATCAACCCTCGAGCTACAGAAAGCAAACAAAATTAGGAACATGTTCTTTTAAAGCTACTCCACATCGGTCACAAGGAAAGAATTCTTTTCACCGAAACGGAGCATTGACAAGAGTGCCTCATGTTTTATGAATCATTTTCTTGTAACTTGTATGCAAGTCACTTTTTAAACAATGCAATGTAAATACTACATATTACTAGTTTTCCTTCAATATAGATGTCTTCTTTGTATAATTAGTAATAACTTTAGATGTTTACATTTTGTGGTGAGTGTAGATGTCTTGTTTATTATTTGTGGTGAGTGGATGTCTTGTTTATATTTTGTGGTGAGTGTAGATGTCTTGTTTATAATTTGTGGTAAGTGTAGATGTCTTGTTTATAATTTGTGGTAAGTGTAGATGTCTTGTTTATATGTTGTGGTGAGTAGATGTCTTGTTTATATTTTGTGGTACGTAAGGATGGACAAACAGCACTGAAATACAGATACTGTAAAACTTGTTCTGAGAAACTAATTTTGTGTGCTCACTCCACGAAAATCACTTGAGCAGCAACTGAAACAATAAAGAAAGAAATCTGAAACCAAGCTGAGACTAGATGTAACTTGAAGGAGACGAAGAAGAATTGTGTCAAACAAAGTACCTGCAAATGATTGCATGACAATATCGTGAATATATTTAATTAAAATAGTTATTGAGAACTTACAAATATCATAACAGGATTTTGTGCTGAGGACAGCTTAGAAGAGGAGAGATACAGCCTATATAATTTTTTGGAGCAGAACAAATCAATGCTAGAATGCAGCTGACAAAAGCTGTGTCACAAAGTTGGATCATTGAGAAATGACAAAGTGTGCTGTCATCTGAGCACCTCAAAAATCAAAATATATATATCTATATATATAAAGATTTCAAAGCCTTCAACACGGTGGGGGGTGAGAGAGAAGGCTAAAAACCATGAATTTACTGCATCGAACATGAAAAAAATGAAGCAAAAGTTGGGTGCATGAATTATGTTTTACTGTGACATTTTTCATTAGGCATTATCGATTACCGTTGTAAATCTATTTCCTGGCATTGTATGAAGTTTTCATTGAAGATCTGAACGCTGTATTTTATGATCAGTTTAGATCGCACACAACACAAGAAAAAGATAGATCTATGTTACTAGCATGTAACAAGAAGATTTGCATTTGGAAATCATGCCCGGTTTTAAGAGAAATAGTTAGAACTGCCAAATCACACAAAAAATTGGATATCATCACAAAACTGAACACTGTGCAAAGTGCAAGTTACGAAAACAGAAAAGTGCCAATGAATAATACATGATTTCAAGTGGTTGAGATTATGAAGTGGTCTGTACATGAAGTGTGCACTGAACTTTCTGATGCTTCTATATATTAATATTTGATGGTCAAAATTGACACGGTTAAAAGCTTGGTTTCTTCTCCTTTACCCCCCCGCCCATCACTAGTATAACGGAATAAATGAAAGAAAGAAAACAGAGACTACATTTATTTGGTAAGTTCAAGATTACAGCCCGCAGTAAACCTAGATAAGTTAATGGAAGACAGGTTTTTCTGTGTGATGCTGGTAAATCTGTCTTTATGGAGACAGGTCCTCATGAAACCAATCAGCCAATATAGCAGCATCAGTGGCACTATGCTACACAATGTTAGGGTCAACGTTTTGGTCAAGGTATTTTTCCTTAATAAGAAAACATAAAAACAAACACTGAAGTCGTTGGTAACTTCCAAAAAAGATGAATGAAGGTGTATCACATTGTTACTGTCATCAAATATGATGATTGACTTGACAACAATGATATAAATAAACAACATGTGCTGGCTGTGATCTTATCTGTCGTTGCTGTGCTTTCATCTCAATGATGATGATGGAGAGACAAAAGTGCCAGATTTTGTCTTTAGAGTTTTCAGCACCAACTGCATCTGACTTAACTTAGACTTGACCACATCAGGCACAGGATCTGACTGGTGATATCTGGATCAGAGAGAGATGGGTGGTATGATTATCTCAGATTCGTGATATATGGAACAGAGAGAGATGGGTGGTAGGATTATTTCAGATTTGTGATATATGGATCAGAGAGAGATGGTAGTAGTAGGATTATTTCAGATTGGTGATATATGGATGAGAGATGGTAGTAGAAGGATTATTTCAGATTGGTGATATATGGATCAGAGAGAGAGATGGTAGTAGTAGGATTATTTCAGATTGGTGATATATGGATTAGAGAGAGATGGTGGTAGTAGGATTATTTCAGATTGGTGATATATGGAACAGGGAGAGATGAGTGGTAGGATTATTTCAGATTGGTGATATATCAGAGAGAGATGGTAGTAGTAGGATTATTTCAGATTGGTGATATATGGATTAGAGAGTGATGATATATGGATTACAGAGAGATGGTAGTAATAGGATTATTTCAGATTGATGATATATGGATCAGAGAGAGAGATGGCGGTAGTATGATTATTTCAGATAGGTGATATATGGATTATAGAGAGATGGTAGTAGTAGGATTATTTCAGATTGGTGATTTATGGATTATAGAGAGATGGTAGTAGTAGGATTATTTCAGATTGGTGATTTATGGATCAGAGAGAGATGGTAGTAGTAGGATTATTTCAGGCTGGTGACAATTAGTATTAGAATAAAGAGAGATGAGTGGTAGGATTATTTCTGATTGGTGATATCTAGAACAGAGAGATGGATGGTGGTAGGATTATTTCTAATTGGTGATATCTAGAACAGAGAGATGGATGGTGGTAGGATTATTTCTAATTGGTGATAGGATTATTTATAATTGGTGATATCTAGAACAGAGAGATGGATGGTGGTAGGATTATTTCTAATTGGTGATATCTAGAACAGAGAGATGGGTGGTGGTAGGATTATTTCTAATTGGTGATATCTAGAAGAGAGAGATGGATGGTGGTCGGATTATTTCTGAAAGAAGTGTTCTCTACATTTGAACCCAGTCTCAACTTTCATTCTGTATCCTGGTATCTTGAACTTAAGGTCATGCTGTAAACAATTTGTCTGCTCATGTTCATCAGCAATACCAACAAATACAAAAACATAAAGTTAGTTGCTTATCCTTTACAGGACGTGGCAATTGTGATTTTTCTAGGCAATTTTTTTTCATTCAGTAGTTTGCCATTGCTTTCTGAACCGTACAGCGCTTATACCATTGTTAAAAATCCACACAAAGCAATCTGCTACCAAACCGCCTGCAGCAGGTTTCGAACCTGGTATATCTGGATTATGAAACTGCATTCACATCCATTAGGTCACAGACGCCGACAAAAACATACTCGCATAAATTAGCACATTCTGAAAAAAAATCACTTTCTGACATACCTCTACAGCAGAATAATGCATTAGAACATTGTCCAAAAGTGTCTCTGACATTTTAAACAAAAGACCCCCATCGAGGCCAGCTCCTTGACATGGAGATGGTGCTCAAGTACAGCCATCAGCGGCCGAAAAACCAAGACTGGCCAGGCCCTCCTACACTCGAGCAAAACCACAGTCTGCCCTAGCAAGTCAAGGTGCTGAAGACAGAAGCAATCAGGATGCCACGCACACGCGCAATGGAAATATGTCAATATCTACAAAACGTTATGGCACTCGCCCAGTGCCGGGCCCTCTGCCTCAAAAGGGCCCAACCCCTACTACTGGGGGTCCTTCTCAATTGCCCCGTGGAGCCAGGAGGCATGAGAATAGAGCTACTGGCCAAGCAAAGCAAAGACCACTTAAAATAATGCACTGGAATGCTGAAGTAAAAAAGATGGCTACAGCAAAAAACTAGAGCTCGAAAATATCTTGAATGAAGAGCAAGTAAATGTATGTTGCTTGCAAGAAACCCACCTCAACAAAGACATAGCCTTCAAAATCAGAGGCTACCAGTGCTACCGATCCGACCGAATAGACAGGCAAAAGGGTGGAATACTGACACTCGTGAGGAATAACATCAGTGCATGTCAGCTTGAAACATATATGGAGGGGGCGGAATATCAGATGCTTCATCTCAGGACAGAAAGTACAGAATTCCACCTGCTCAACTACTACTGTCCGAGTGACCGCCCACTGGCACTAGACACAATTCCAGCAAAAGAAAGACTGATTGTGTGCGGAGACTTCAACAGCCACTCGCAGAGCTGGGGCTATGATCACATGGACAGGAGAGGTGACACCAGACCTGGCATTACACTCACCCGGCCTGGAGTGGAACACCACACGTGTTGTAGGGAAACAACTTGGAGGCAGCGACCACCGGCCAGTCTTCCTAATTGTGGAAAATGAACTTGTCAAGGAGAGCAGCACTCTCTCTAGGTGGAACTATAGGGTGGCCACTGAAAGACTGAATGATATAAAACAAAAATAACTTTTACAAACACGTTTTTTTAATTTTTTATTTTATTTGTAAATATAATTAATGGATTTTTTTCAGTATTATGTGTGAAAAACAACATCCCTCAAATGACCACCATTTTCCTGCTCACAAATACAGGCTCTTTCCACAGCATTTTCCATGACCGAACGCAAGGTTTCAGGTCCTAAACGTCGGATTTCGGCTCGAATGTTCTCCTTAAGTTCTTGAATTGTTCGAGGTTTATTTACGTAAACCCGTTCTTTCAAGTAGCCCCACAAAAAGAAGTCTGATGCCATCAAATCAGGTGAATGCGGAGGCCAAACAAATTCAGCATTTTTTTAAATTATTTGTTCACCGAAAATTTCTCGCAGGAGGTCCATCATCGCCCTGGCAGTGTGCGCAGTAGCTCCATCCTGTTGGAACCATACCTCCTGATTATCTTCGACCGCTTGGCGTAAACAATTTTCAAGCATTGTCCTATACAGGGCCCCATTGATTTTTTCTGGCTGACCTTCCTCATTTTCAAAGAAATAGGGGCCGATAACTCTTTCAGCCATAACACCGCACCAAACAGTGCATTTTTGGGGATGCAATTGATGCTGATTTAATTCCCTGGGATTCTCAGTACTCCAAAATCTGCAGTTTTGTTTGTTGATGTAACCGGGCGATTAGGTTCCGAATCATGTTATCGCTCGGAGATACTCTGACATTAAAATGTTGACGATATTTTCTCTGAGTTTGAATAATTGATCTTTCACTGGAATAGAAAAAGTCAAGTTTTACTCGTTGCTGGACATCATACGTAGCCATTTTAATCTCCAAGGGATGCTCTATAACCAAAAAAAAAAAAAAAAAGAAAGTAAAAAAGATTGAAAATGAACAAGTTATGACTTTTCCAAACCCTTCAGTCTTTCAGTGGCCACCCCGTACAAGAAGGCAGACTGGACAATGTACCAGCATCGTACTAGTATACTGGCTAGAGATCTGTCTGTAGGCAAAGACATCAATAAGTTAGTCGATGAATTCAGCAGATGCATATTACAGGCTGCTCGTGAAACAATACCTAGAGGGGCTCGTAAGCACTACAAACCATATTTGAATAGTGAACATTTATTACACATAAGGAAGGAAACCCGAGGCCTGTAAACAGTAAATTAATATGAAACAAATATAAAGGTATGTTATCAGGCACTCGCAGGAAATAAAGAAGTAGAACACCAGACAACACAAAAACAACAGACATGAGTGGCCTACCCAGGATTTGAACACTGGGCCTTCCGAGCGACAACCCCGCCTAGCCATGCAAGTGAATCACACTATCCTCCCTGCCACCTACGCATCATCAAAAAATGATGTTTCAATGGCAGGGCATCAGTGCGAATCACAATACACGACACTGGAAGTCCACCGGAATAGTGAACTAGAGCAACTGCATAACAACGTGGAAACATCTCGAAAGCAGGCAGAGACCAGTCCATGCCAAAGAACACCACAATAACTACCAGCAAGCTAAGGCCAAATTCCAAAGGGTCAAGTTGCAGGCGGAGAAGCTGGAAGGAGAAAACAGAGTCCTTGAACTTCGAAAGAGATACAAGGAAACTGTGGAAGCTGGTAAAACAACTTAATGATGAGGATACAGAGAGAAACTCAAAGATTGCACTGTACAAAGATGGAAACATCCTCATGGGACAACAGGCAGCTGATCACTTTGCAGACACCTTTGCTAAACACAACAACATCGAAGTAAGCCCAGAGAAGCAACAGGAGACTCGTGAGAAACAACAATACGCAGGACGAGATGGAACCATACCTGAAGTTATGGAGGCACCAATCACATTCAGAGAACTGGAGCTTGCAATATCCAAATTGAAAATAAGAAAGTCGCCAGGAGTTGATGGAGTGTCCAATGAAATGATTAAGAATTTGGGAACCGCAGCAAAAACAAAGCTGCTGCAGATCTTCAATATCTGTTGGAACTCAGGCAGAGTTCCACAGACCTGGAGGGAAGCAATCATGATACCACTCCTAAAACCAGGAAAAGACAGTTCCACTGCCTCCAGCTACAGACCAATCAGCCTTACAAGCTGTCTCTGCAAAACAATGGAACGTATCATCAACCTCAGGCTACAGTAGTACCTTGAAAGTGAAAACCTTCTTGTACCACAGCAGGCGGGCTTTAGGCAGTGTTACTCTACCGAAGATCAGGCAACTTACTTTCCCAAGAGATTGAGGATGCATTCCAAGATAAGAAACTGGTACTAGCAGCATGGATAGATCTAAGGAAAGCATTTGACAAGGTTTGGAAAGAAGGGCTTCTGAAGAAACTGAGAAACTGTAGAGTGAATGGTAGGATGTACAAATGGGTGAAAGCATACTTGCATAACAGAAGAGCCCGAGTACAACTAGATGGCCTCAAGAGTAAGAATTTCTAATTCTACTGCGTCATGGCGTCCCTCAGGGAGGAGTTCTGTCCCCCACACTTTTCCTAGTCTACATCAACGACCTGGTTGCTGAACTACCACATGGAATGAAAGTGGCAATGTACGCTGATGACCTGGTAATATGGTGCACAGATGAGCATGCAACAGTGGCCACCAAACTGCTACAAAGAGCTATACCTCATGGGCAAATAGATGGTGTGTCAGCATCAACACAGACAAGTGCAGCACTACACTCTTCACCCTCTCTCCCAAACAAAAAGCTGGTGTCATCAAGATAAATGAAGAGCTCCTGAGAGTTACATTCGATGATAGGCTGACATGGAAGCAGCACATCAACAAGGCAGCAACAAAGGCCAGGAGGAAGTTAGCCATCCTTAGAAAACTAAGTGGAACCACATGGGAAGTCAGCGGGAAAATACTTAGTAAAGTTTACCAGCAGGGCATACGACCACACCTGGAATATGGGTCAGCTGCGTGGTGTCCAGCATCAAACACCACATTACAAGAGCTAGATAAGGTGCAAAACCAGGTGCTTAGGGTCATCACGGGGGCAATGAAATCAACGCCTATAGTGGAGATGGAGAAAATGGGGAGGATACAAGCACTGAGAGAACGAAGAGACACGAAAGTGCTAACACAGGCAGAAAAGTTCCTCTGTATGCCGAGCCATCCAATGAAGGACAGATTCCAAAACCTAGCAATGGGGCGACTGAAAAGAAGCAGCTTCATCCACCAGGCCAAACGATTACGTAGACAAACCTCAGACCTGCCTGAAGTTAACAGCCCCCTAAAGTCTGTGCCAGAACAAACCCCTTGGAGAGAGGAGCCTGGGCTACCAGTACACATTCAGACAAAAGTGAAAGGAATATTCGACAGGTATGAACAGAACAGCGTGCAACGTAGGACAGTCACTCTCAGTTTCCTGGATGATGAATACCCACAGGACCTCTGGGTCTGAGTATACACGGATGGGTCAGCACAGAATGCAGTCAAGAATGCAGGAGTGTACATAGAATACCCAAACAACACATGGGATACGGTCAGAGTACCAACAGGGAAATTCTGTAACAACTATGATGCAGAAATCCAGGCAATCAAGGTGGCAACTGAGAAACTGTTGAACACCAATCTCGGTCCACAGCCTGTGGTATTCCTGACAGATGCAAGATCAGCACTCCAAGCACTTCAGTCCAGAAAATTGCCAGGTATACAAGCCCTACTTTCTGAACTGTGCAACCAGCGCAGGGTCGCCATGCAATGGATACCGTCTCATTGTGGAATACCAGGAAATGAGAGTGCAGACCGACTGGCTAAAGAAGGTGCTGCAGACGAGCAACCGGATGTACCAGTTACGTACCATCAGAAGAAAAAGATGATCAAATCAATCAGAAAGCCACCAACACCAACGCAGGATGACTACCAAGCTATGAACAGATCAGAACAAATTGTCATTCTGCGCCTCAGAACAGGACACAACTGACTCAGCAGCCACCATGTATACAAAATTCAAGATTGGCAATTCAGCCATGTGTGCATGTGGACAGCCAGACTGCGGAGCACATACTTCAAGATTGCCCCGAATATGATATATTGAGGCAAACCCACTGGCCCAGAGAAACAACACTGGAAGCAAAACTATACGGACCTCTGTATGAACTACAAAAGACAGTGAAGTTTATACAAGAAACAACATGGCAGATATAGACAATATATTTCAAGTGAACGAAAGAAGAAGAAGAAACAAAAGACCCCTCTGACATATTTCTCAAGTAGAATAAATGGCACATTAGAACATGATCAACAAGTGTCTTTGCACATCTTGACATTTTAAACAAAAGACCCCTCTGACACTTAAGTAGAATATCAAACTAGAACATTCAAACATACAAAATATCATTGAAACAATGATACAAAGAGATAATACAAAGTATGTACACAGACAAGGAAGCCTATCTACTTGGAACAAAGGAGACAGGAAAGGAGAACTTGATGAATGACTGTACAGGCAAAGGTTGCTATTATTTTTTTTTTTTTTTTTTTTTTGGGGGGGGGGGGGGGGGGGTGGGTGTTTGTTTGGTGTTTTAAAAGTGCTTTGTTGAAGGAGTGTTAAGTAAGCAAGTTGTTTAAGTGGTGAGGAAGGCTGTTTAATAGGTTAGCTCTGGAGTAAATCAGTACAGGTCGATCATAGGTCTGGGAAGATGTATCTGATGAAACTGTAATGCCTCTCTTCTGCTGGTTCAAAACATTGTCCATAAGATACAAAGGGGCACTATCTGATAAAATTGTGTGAACCAGCTTGGTTGTGATAGGATTATATCAGAATGTCAGTAACTGGTTTAAGATGGATAACAAGATTATGTCCCAATCATAACATCCAGAACAGAGATATGAGTGGTATGATTATTGGTGATAGGATTAGATAATATACCAACAAAAACATGCCCAATACTTAGTTTGGAAATTAGAATTCAAAATTCTACCTGATTGGTCAAGGGCTTTTAGTAACCACCAATTGATATGAAACAGGCCAGACTCACGCATAACTAATAGCTATTAGTAACCAAAGCTTGGTGTGAAACAGGCCAAACTCAAACATAACTAAGGGCTTTTAGTAACCACCATTTGATATGAAACAGGCCAAACTCTAACATAAAAAGGGCTATTAGTAACCACCATTTGATGTGAAACAGGCCAAACTCTAACGTAAAAATGGCTATTAGTAACCACCATTTGATGTGAAACAGGCCAAACTCTAACGTAAAAAGGGCTATTAGTAACAACCATTTGATGTGAAACAGGCCAAACTCAAACAAAACTAAGGGCTATTAGTAACAACCATTTGCTATGAAACAGGCCAAACTCAAGCATAACTAAGGGCTGTTAGCAACCAATGCTTGTTGTGAAAGAGGTCAAATTAAAACATAACAAGGGCTATTAGTAACCACCATTTTTTATGAATCAGGTCAAACTCAAATGTAACAAGTGGTAATGGTAATCACCATTTGATATGAAGCAAGCCAAATTCAAACATTACTAAGGGATATTAGTAACTAATGTTTGGTGTGAAACAGGCCAAACTCAAACATAACAAGTGGTATTAATAATCACCATTTGATATCTTCTTCTTCTTCCGTCCTTAGCCACCGACCGTCAAAGCAGTCAGTGGCCATTACGCCTAGTGGCGTCTTAGGGCAACAGCAGATAGGCTTTCTTTGCCATTGTTTCCCATCACGCCTAATGGCGCCTTTAGGGCAACAGCAAATCAATCCATCAGCCGCTGTTTCCGTAATCGAAGTGACTGGCAAACGGGTGATCAGCCCGTTGTGACCATTTGATATGAAACAGGCCAAACTCAAACATAACAAGTGGTATTAGTAATCACCATTTGATATGAAACAGGCCAAACTCAAACATTACTAAGGGCTAGGGAGCCGCGCTGGTGTAATGGTTACCACACTGCGCTGGCAATCGGGTGATCCAGGTTCGAGCCCTGGCGAGAACATTTGAAGAAGTGTCGTCGACCGGGACTTGGACTGGAATAATTCGAGCCCTGGCGAAGACATTTGAAGAAGTGTCTTCGACCAGGGACTGGAATAACCTGAACGGCTCCTGAGCCGACCCAGCTCTAATGGGTGCCTCCTAAATCGGCGAGTATCTGCCTGAGTGGCGAGAGGAAACCTGTCATTGTACAGGGAAAAAAAGGGATACTCACGTAAAATCAGTCTCAGGTTAGACATACCGTATTAACCGGAGATTTCGCCTCGAGTAAAAGCGGGCGTACGAAAAAAAGAAAAAAACTAAGGGCTATTGGTAACTAATGTTTGGTGTGAAACAAGCCAAACTCAATCGCAACAAGAGCTTACAAGTAACCACCATTTGTAAAATAGCCAAACTAAACATAGTTAACGTGTTTCAAATAAAACAAAATGAAATACAATACAATGACCTGCTATGATACAGCTCGAATCCACAGACAACCTGACATTGTTATCCTCACAGTTAACAACAGATAGAGGAGATAAACACACAGGACCAAAAACTAAACTTTATAAATGTCTGAACTGACATAAATTAAACACTCACTTGTAGACTTTCTGTGACTCGCTGACAAATGTGACAATTGTTGATTTCACACCTAAACGTGTCCCATCCTGGAAGTTAACCCACACCTCCCCACTTGCTGTCTCTGAAGCCCAGCCAACATCTGGCACAAATATCTGGTGTACGATATTAGAGGTCGACCGCTGACTACGAGCTGAACTATTATCTGAGCTACAAGTGGAAGAGTCTGATGACGTTATGGTGATGGCGGTGGTGTTCAGAGTTTGATTTGCTGTAGTACTGAGAGTCCCGTCCAAAGCAGAATTTTGTACCATTTTCTTATTACTAATGACAGAACAATGTCCACCTCTTTTGTCTAAGTTAGCACTGTTTGGCCGTCTGAAAACAAGGCAGCAAGTAGTCTGTTAAAACATGCTCAAACTCTTCAAAATAAGTCAAGTACAAATGAAAACACCTTCACAATGCTCTACCCTCCTGAACATCTTCTATACTTAGGGTAAACTCACACCAACCTTTAAATGGTATTTGTGTATACAAGTCTACATATTTCTGAAAAACAAAAAGTTATATCATGGTTTCAGGACATCTTTAGCAGAAACTCACTCACAAATACAAATAAAATAACTTGAAATTAATCCTCCACAATGTGCCCAAAACAATGTCTGCAATCAAGCCTGTTCATTTTGTCTGTCATTAGAAACACCTACCTACCAAGCACGTTTATTTGTCTGTCATCAGAAATACCTACCTACCATAACCAAGCATGTTTATTTTGTCTGTCATCAGAAATACCTACCTACCAAGCATGTTTATTTTGTCTGTCATCAGAAATACCTACCTACCAAGCATGTTAATTTTGCCCGTCATCAGAAATAGCTACCTACCAAGCTTGTTTATTTTGCCTCTCATCAGAAATACCTACCTACCAAGCATGTTTATTTTGCCTGTCATCAGAAATACCTACCTACCTAGCATGTTTATTTTGCCCGTTGTTAGAAATACCTACCTATCAAGCAAGTTTATTTTGCCTGTCATTAGAAATACCTACCTACCAAGCATGTTTATTTTGTCTGTCATCAGAAATACCTTCTTACCAAGCATGTTTATTTTGCCTGTCATCAGAAATACCTACCTATCAAGCAAGTTTATTTTGCCTGTTGTTAGAAATATAAAAAAAAACCTTGAAAGTTCGTGTAGAAACTGAAACCCAGGATGAAAATGTTATAAGACGTTTTGTTGTAGAGAGTTGGATAAGTTAACCAAACAACTACAGACATTCATAAACACATCTTGAGAAGTATTGTAAAAACAGGTTAGCAAGCAGTCAACAATGAAGACCTGTGGGACACAACCAAACAAGATCCTGCCATGTAAAAGATGATAAAATTGATGTCAAGATGCAACAAACAATTTCATCATCAATTTTTTTTTTTAAATGAAGAAAAAAAATATCCTGTTCAACCTCAGGTTATAATTAGGATTTATAATGTGGCTAATTCAAGTGAATAAATTTGTTTTCCTATATCTGAATGTAGCACCATTCCACGGCTCCAATAAATAAATTTGTTTTCCCATATCTGAATGTAGCACCATTCCACCCCTCCAATAAATAAATTTGTTTTCCTATATCTGAATGTAGCACCATTCCACCCCTCCAATAAATAAATTTGTTTTCCTATATCTAAATGTAATCGTGGATTCCTCAGCAAGAAAGAGGTTGGTAAGAAAACGAAGATGGCTGTATACCGCTCCACCTATGTCCCAGTCTTGACATATGGATGCGAGTCGTGGGCAATGACTACAACCCACAAAAGCCAGATCCAAACCTCAGAAATGAGGTATCTGAGGAAAGTGGTTGAAGTAACAAGAAGAGACATGGTCCGCAACCAGACGATCCGTCAGGGCCTAAAATCCCATCCGCTGCAGACCCAAATAGAACAGTCCCAACTAAGATGGTTTGGCCATGTCTGCAGAATGGGAGAAGATCGGCTACCACGACAAGCATGGGAAACAAAGAGCCAGGGATCGTCTAGTAGACCACACCCCTCCAATAAATAATATTTATCTGTCACCATCAATATGCATAAGTAGTAGTAGCCCCTTCACTCATGACTGACCACAAGAATGTGCCCCTGTCTATGTGATAGCCCTCAATCATGACTGACTACGGGAATGTGCCCCTGTTTATGTGATATCCCTCAATCATGACTGACTACGGGAATGTGCCCCTGTCTATGTGATAGCCCTCAATCATGACTGACTACAGGAATGTGCCCGTCTATGTGATAGCCTTCAGTCATGACTGACTACGAGAATGTGCCCCTGTCTATGTGATAGCCCTCAATCATGACTGACTATGAGAATGTGCCCCTGTCTATGTGATAGCCCTCAGTCATGACTGACTACGGGAATGTGCCCCTGTCTATGTCATAGCCCTCAGTCATGACTGACTACAGGAATGTGCCCCTCAGGTGAGAGCCCTCAGTCATGACCGACTACGGGAATGTGCCCCTCAGGTCATAGCCCTCAGTCATGACTGACTACGGGAATGTGCCCCTGTCTATGTGATAGCCCTCAGTCATGACTGACTACGGGAATGTGCCCCTGAGGTCATAGCCCTCAGCTGCTTTTTTTACATGGTGTTCATTTTGGTGTGTTCATTTCTCTTCTGCTTGTTGTGAGAGCTTCTTTTCACCCAATCTGAAGTGGCACTGTAGGAAGCATCATCACTTGGTGCGATCGGCAGCTTCAACCTCCCAGGTTGCTAAATTTCTATCCAGTGCTTTCATGTCTCTCTGGCACACATCTTTGAACCTTAGCTGCGGAGACCCAACTGTTGGCAGATGCCAGTTGCCAGTTGTCTGTAGAAGATATCTTTAGGAATGCATTACAAAAACCGCATCAGACCCTCACTTTCTGTGATGCTGTACTGTAATTCTGTCTTTTCAACAGGCCCAGTCTTCTTCTCTTTCTAAATTATTATGTGTTTGGTCTTTTTCTGTAGGTATTTTATTGCGTTTTATGACGGTAGGTTTAGTTTATACTTGCACCAGTTTTCTTTTCTTTAAAGTTAATTTGCGATCACAAGGGTTTTCTTTGTTAAATTAATCGCTATTTCGTAGTTCCAGTTTCTTTGTTAAAGAATTATCGCGGTCAAGTCTTTGTTTAACAGCGAGTGAGATATTCACGGGGTGGAAAGTTTCCGTTGTTTGGCTCACGCAATATGACATAAGTGGGAAACGCGGGTGGTCGGGATAAACAGGTCACGACATGCTTTCAAATCTATTGGTGTAGACCCCGTTATAAATTTTGTAAGCGATTCCATTGGGTTAGTAAGACGCTACAGCTATGACGTAGGCCGAAAGTCCGCGGGGATTTTCTTGCATATAAACCCGAACAGTCGTTTAACGGATCCCATTTGTCTGATGAAAGTCACTACCGTGAACCTAGCATTTATTGTCTGCTCCACGCGGAAGAAAACGCGATAAACTGGTATGTTCATATTTTATTAGAGCCGTAATATTAGTGGGTTCTTAAATAGAGTCGTAGTCTGATTTAAGTAAAGTTTTCTTCGGGAAGTTAACTTAAAGTTATAAACGTAGTGCTATCCATTACTATCTTTGTAGCATGATGTAAGGGTTAAGTGTGCCTAATTCTTTCTAGGATAATTGGCAGTATATAGGAGTGTGTGAAGTTTTGAGATATTCACTGTGTGAGGGTTAGCTATTAATACATGGGCGCTCTGTAGTATGTACAGTGTTGGATAAACCACCATTAATTTCTGTATATTTACAAGTGTAATTTTATTGGGCATCAAATGGTGCGTATGTTATTTTTTTGTGCCTCAAATGTTTAGGAATGCAGTAAGAGGAGTAATTTAATTTTTGGGTTAAGCAGGGAAACCTCATGTGAAATGTTAAAAAGGAGACCAAGGAATTTCGGTAAGGAAATTTCCCTAGTTTGAATGTTTTGACACAAGGTAGATTCACATAACAAAAGATTAAGGTCAGACAGTGTCGGGAGTTTGTTTACGTACCAGTAAGATTTTCGTTGAAGCGGGGAAGGGAAGGAGTGTGAGATTGAGTGACACGTGGTTAGAAATATTTATGTATCGTTGTGCATAGCGGGAGAAGGGGAGAGTAGGGATTAAGGGAGTTATATGTTAGAGATTGAGTTATGGTTGAAGTTGTTGTACATTAGATGCATTTATTTTGTCTACAGCGGTTCGATATCGCTAGAGGCAAAAGAAATATGATAGCAGTTCGCAGGCCGCGAAGCCCCTTGCTTCGGCGGGAACGTGTTCATCGTTAAATAAATCCAGAGCGAGTAGCTCGTTATACCACTCCAACAACGGCACGTGTCCGGGAGATTGGTCTAGAGTTATACAGCCAGAGATCAATGCTGTGTTCCCCTAAATCCTGAGCGGGTTATTGGGGCAAGTCAGAGAAGCTATTCAGCAGAAGAGGAGCTTCTATATTTTAGTCAAGTACCTCGTGCTTGATAATCAAGTCATCATTGCAGGAGTCAGAACACAGGAGAGAGGGTGAACGTTCCTGGTTTCTGACAAGTCAACGAGAGAAGGCATAAAGGAGATGCCACCTCAGCAGATGTCAAGAGTGTCAGAGAGACACTGAAGCAAAGAGAGAGAGAGAGAGGAGAGAGACGGGACCAGTAGGGTCTGATGATATATCCTTAGAGGATAGCCTTTGAGTAATAGATGTTATAAAAGTCTACTAGTGTAGCAGTCCAGTGTTTAGTTAGCGGCGCTTATCGCCTAACGAGTTGGAAGCTGTGTAGACATTGGTTAGGCAGAGTCAGCAGGACAGAGACAGTAGCAAATCATATAGTAGTAGACAGTGGAGGCTTAAGCTGAGGCCTCACCAGTTAGAGTGTGGTTACAATCACTAATCATTCTATTTTTCCCCAGCAGGGTGACTGAGTGAATGTGGTTGTGTGCTTTTTTGGTGGCTATCTATTTAATTGGTTCTTTAGTTTTCAGGTCTGTGCAACAGTGCACGATATTTATTTCTTTGCTGTATGATGACATTTAATGTTTTATTGTGTAAATAAAATATCTACATATTGTAGACTGGATCAGGTTCTATACTATACTGTACCTATATGTTGTCTGTATAGTGGTGTCTGTGGTCGTTATTTATACCTTATCTCCTTGTGTTTAAAGGTAGTTAGAGGGGGGGTGAGGTTATAGCATAATTTTAGTCACAAGTGGCAAGGGAGAGTCAATCCAGGTTCTCACCCTTGAGCCAATAGTCTCATCTGTCCACAGTCACTTTCATCTAAATTCTATCTGCTCAGACTTTCTCATACTAGGGTCTTGCCTATACTCAGGCAAACTCTATAAACTTAAATCCACTTCGTGACACTTTCCCAATATACCCTCACTATTTCTTATATATTAATTTTTGTTCTTGTTATATACTGTTTTACTATATTGTGTAGTTCTCTAGGTCTGTCAATTCTCAACTCCTGTTCTACAGTTATGGGTGAACTGAATGCCTGAAATAATCTAAAATTCATATTCTCCATTAGTCATAGTTCTTACATTTTAACAGGAAATGCTCTATATTATTGTCTAGCAGACATTCTGCCCAGTGAGGTTCTTCTATTCTAAAACAGCCATTTCCTAGTTGTAGTTTCTTATTGCTGGAAATTTTTAGTTCTCTAGATACCTGACACGTTCTTGTTGGTGCCTTGAACAATTTATATGCATGTCTGCCCTTCAGACTTCCATCCCACGCCACTGTCCATTTGTCAGCTACTGTCAATATTTTAATGAAGTTTTTAATCTCTGTTATACTCATCCAACATTTATTTGGTTTTTATTAGATTTACTTTTCTTAGTTTCTTTATCCGCCTTTTTATTTCCTTCTATGCCAACTCGTGAAGGTACCTTCACTCATTGTGTGTTCCATGAGGAACCCAAGACTATAACTGTTGCTGGCCACTTATTCTATTTTAAGTCAAGCTCAGTCCATAAGACCTTGGTTCTTTTTTCCTTGTTCTATTTGGCCTCCCACTCTTCTTTCCCTGTGGGTTCCAGTCAAGGACATATCTAGTTATACTAATTGTTTTTTTTTTCCCTGTGGCTATGATGATAGGAAACTCTTTACAGAGCGATACAACAGGAAGCAATCTGATCATCAGAAGTAGTCCCCCCATCCGACAAGTGTTTCGGCCCTACATATTCCTTTACACTCTGGGGGGGGGGGGGGCGGGCCCACTTGGGTCATGACTCCCAAGCATCTCAGCCTCCTGTTGTCTTGTATCGAAAATGAACCCATTTCACTTATGGTAGCAACTTTAATCAACAACTCCGCCAGCCGTGGAGGCAATTGTGAAAGTAACAAAGAGAAGACAAATTATTCCGTTCGCTCCGTAGCACATCACAACTACGGACACACACTGAGTCACCTGCGTGAAGCGGACGAGACTTGACACTGCGCGCTCGCCATTGAAATTCTTCCTGACACCCCTATAGTATACATCGCCTGTCGCCTCTCAGCCACAGCCCGTTCACTAGTAAGCCTAAAAACTCAGCGTATTGTGGACTTAGAAAAATTCCTGGTGTTTTCTGTACCGCAGCGTTTATTGTCACGATTTCCATTGCCCACTGCGGTTGTTCCACAGCCAGCCTGATGCCTTTTAGGCAGTTTCACTAAGCCTCTTCAGTGCCCTTGTTCTCGACTGTCCCTTCAGCCCCAACAGTTTCAATAGATCATACACTGATGCAGCCACAAGCCCTCTTGCGCCCACTTCAACAGCCATGACCCTTGCAGTGAACCCATCGTGTCTCAGATCCACGGCCAGATCCCTATACTTGGCCGCTTTGAACGAATGTTGCTCGTCTAATCTGGATTCAAATGGCACGGTCAGTTCAATCAGTATGACCTGAAGCGTTGCTGAAGAATGAAGCACTATATCCGGCCGTCTCCGCGATTTTCTGATACTATCTGGATATACCCCTCGTCCAGGTAGGTCTACCGCCATCTCCCAGTCGTTTGCACAGTCAAGAAGAGATGGTAAACTGCTACCAGGTTTACTCGGTTTGGGGTGTGCTGACTTTCCTGCCCTCAGAAAGTATGTATTTGCGGTGCTCGGCCCGGGTTTGCTATTCGCCTTCATCCTTGCCAGATCTATTGTCGCAGCAAGCTCATTTAGCACTTTGTTATGGCGCCAAGTGTATCGCCCTTGCCCTAATGACACCTTACACGCTGAGAGCATGTGTTCGAGTGTCTGCCTCCCCTGGCACAGGGGGCACTGCTCATCATCTGACTTTCCCCATTTCACAAGGTTGGTGGCCGACGGCAGCAGGTCATACATTGATCTAACAACGAAGCTGAGCCTAAGAGGTGCCATATGCCATATATCATTCCATGTCAAGGACCTCTGCAGGGCTCCTTCCCATGTAGTCCATTGGCCTTGTTGGACCTGCTGCACTGCTTTTTGCAACCTCTTATCATTCTCAGCTCCTCGTATCTCCTGAACTACCATGTCTCTGCGCTCCCTGCTTGATGCCTTGGACCACCAGCGGATGTCTCCATGACCAAATCCCCGTCTATTCGTTTGTGTGTATCCGATTACCTCCCTCAGTTTGAGTGACTCTTGGGCAGCATCAACAGCTTCTTCCTTCCCGTTTTCAGTGTGGGCTGAATGGACTTAACCACGTCATCAGCTGACTCGCGTAGCATCATTGCAAGCCTTGCCTTTCCAACTTTGTACTCTTCAACAACTGATTTGAAAGGAAGCAGAAGTGTTGACTTTTTGCAGTACAGTGCTACATCTGACAGACCTGGTGGTACCCCTAGCCACTTTCTCATGAACTTGTTGACCTTCTGCTCTATAGCCTCCACTGTACTTGTGCTTATTTCATATATAAGCAGTGGCCACAGCAACTTCGGTATCAACATGAACTGGAGACACCACAGTTTGAACTTTCCCAGGAGTCTGCTTTGGTCTATGATCTGTAGCCCTCTGTCTGCCATTTCTATTGTCTGTTGCACTGCCTTCGAGTCTTTTAATGAGGCATCGTACACCCAGCCAAGACTTTTAACAGGTTCCTCAATGACAGTAGGGATTCTTTGGTTGGAAACCATGAATATGTCCTCTGCTATCTTCCCTTTCCTGACTGATAGGCTTCTCGACTTCTTGGGTTTGAAGCTCATTCTGCACCAGCTGACTAGTTCATCCAGGCGTTCTAACATCCTCCGGGCCTGATGTTCATCTGATGTCAGAATTGTTGTGTCATCCATGAATGCTTTGAGCGGTGGCATGTGACACATTCCACCGAGCTTTGGCTATAGCCATTCCTTCAGCCGCATTGAGGATTACCTGCATAGCTATCACGAATAGTATCGGAGAGATGGTACACCCCATCGCAATTCCAACTTCAAGGCCAATCCACTTCGTTGTGTACTCTCTGGTTGAAAATCTGACAGCAAACCCTGCGAAATACAGCTTCAGCATTGCTGCAATCTCTTGTGGAACATGATACATTTCTAGGGCCTGCCACAACATCTGGTGTGGAACAGATCCATAAGCATTCGCTAGATCCAACCAGATTACATGGAGGTTTGTTCTGTCAGACTTTGCCTTTTGGATTGCTTCCCAGATCATTGTGGCATGCTCTAGACATCCTGGTGTACCTGGGATACCTCCTTTCTGAATGGTAGTGTCAATGTACCCATTTGCCAGGAGGTATGTAGTGAGTCTTTTCGCCATCACTGAGAAGAATATCTTCCCTTCCACATTGAGTAGTGAGATTGGCTTGAACTGACTGATGTCTGTGGAATTTTGCTCCTTCGGGATGTAGACTCTGTTCGCCTTTCTCCATTCCTTGCTTACAAGCTGGGTTTTCCACGCATTCTTCAGTAAACGGAGCAGTCGTTTGAGCACTTCAGGGCATCTCTTATACACCACATATGGAACACCATTAGGACCTGGAGCTGACTTGCACCGAGCTTTCTGGACAATGCTTTCTACCTCTTGCACTGTTGGGGGCTTGGTGTTAAATTCAGCTCCTGACTTACTCGGCCATTTAAGGCCTGCCATGCTGTTGAGCGGCTCATCTCTGCGACCATCTGAATATGTCATTCTAAGGTGTTCTTCCAGGTCTTCTTTCTTGATGTTTAGCGTACCCGATCGTGGCTGCTCAAACAGTTCTTTGGCAAACTTGAAGGGCTCCCTGAAGAATCTTTCCCTATCCCTTCGAGTCTTCCTTCTCTTCCTGCACAACCTTTCTGCTCTACAAAGGGCATTATGTTGGCCTTTCAGGTGCTCCCAAACCTGTCGTAACCCTTCCTTCTCTGTGGCAACTGCGTTCTTGAAAAGTTTTCGGGCATGCTTCTTCTGTTTCCTGATTTCTTCTATTTTAATTTGTCTTCTACTTTTTCATGGTGGGTTACTTTCCCTTGCCTCCCTCACTCTGAACGCTTTGCGACAGTGCAGATATATTATGTCGCCGAAGATTTCCAGCTTCTTCTCCAAAGTTATCTGCTTCAGGTTGTTATCCAACTCTTTTGCCAAGGCTTCGTCCAGCTGTTCCCAAAGCCCTTTTGCACTGGCAGGTGGAAACCTGATTGCATCTCTTTTCCCGTCCAAGAAGTGTGTGAGATCATCATCAGGCAGATCAACTTGAATGTACTCAGCATTGTGGATTGACTCCTGGCTGCGTTCTTCTAACGTCTTATCCGTCGAGACAGAGCGCTGTTGATCTCCCCCAGATGACCTCCCACACCCCTTTTTCGTTCGGTGGATTTTCATTCCTCTCTGGGTAGAGAATTCCCTACCACAGGCACATGGAAATTCAAGCCGTTGTTCAGAGCTCGAAGTCCGTGTAACGGGTCTGGTCGATTCCAATGAGGCGCCTGTGGATTCATCATTCTCCCCCCCTTTCGGTGAATCCTGGGGCATCTATCATTTTTGGGTCCTGTAGCAATTGAATACAGCTTACGGGGTGCTAACCCGGTCAGCCGGTTTCTAGTCTTTCCCAATGTCATCTGTCTTTCCAGAAGTCAATCGGTCTTTTCCCGATCGTCACTGGTTTGACCATGTAACTATGATAGGAAACTCTTTACAGAGCGATACAACAGGAAGCAATCTGATCATCAGAAGTAGTCCCCCCCGTCCAACAAGTGTTTCGGCCCTACATACTCCTTTACACTCTAAGGGGGGCGGGCCCACTTGGGTCATGACTCCCAAGCGTCTCATCCTCCTGTTGTCTTGTATCGAAAATGAACCCATTTCACTTATGGTAGCAACTTTAATCAACAACTCCGCCAGCCGTGGAGGCAATTGTGAAAGTAACAAAGAGAAGACAAATTATTCTGTTCGCTCCGTAGCACATCACAACTACGGACACACACTGAGTCACCTGCGCGAAGCGGACGAGACTTGACACTGCGCGCTTGCCACTGAAATTCTTCCTGACACCCCTATAGTATACATCGCCTGTCGCCTCTCAGCCACAGCCCGTTCACGGCCATGTTCTATCCATCTCCATTTTCTTCCTGTAAATCTTCAGCTGTATTTCTTGTTCGGTTCACTCCACAGATCTGTGTTTTTTATATTACAGCTGACCATTTGATAAAAACTGTGAAAGAGTCACCTGGAGCTCTGATATCACATCTGTTGTATCATATTACATTTCTGACATCACAAACCAGGACAGATTTGACATTTGTTGTAACATATCACATTTCTGACATCACAAACCAGGACAGATTTGACATTCGTTGTAACATATCATATCTCTGATGTCCTAAACCAGGACATATTTGACATCTGTTGTAACATATCACATCTCTGATGTCACAAACCAGGACAGATTTGACATCCGTTGTAACATATCACATCTCTGACATCACAAACCAGGACAGATTTGACATTTGTTGTAACATATCACATCTTTGATGTCACAAACATGACATCTGTTGTAACATATCACATCTGATGTCACAAACCATGACATATTTGACATCTGTTGTAACATATCACATCTCTGATATCACAAACCAGGACATATATGACATTTATTGTACCATATCACTTCTCTGACATCACATACTAGGACATATTTGACATTTGCTGTAGTGTAACATTTCACATCTCTGACATCACAATTGAGGACATATTTGACATTTGTTGTAACATATCACATCTCTGACATCACAATTGAGGACATATTTGACATTTGTTGTAACATATCACATCTCTGACATCACAATTGAGGACATATTTGACATTTGTTGTAACATATCACATCTCTGACATCACAATTGAGGACATATTTGACATTTGTTGTAACATATCACATCTCTGACATCACAATTGAGGACATATTTGACATTTGTTGTAACATATCACATCTCTGACATCACAATTGAGGACATATTTGACATTTGTTGTAACATATCACATCTCTGCAGCAGCCATTTTGGCACTGAACTCTGCCAATTTCATACCTTCTTTTCGCCCATCCTTACTTGAAGGTGTATGTCACCTTTGCAGCAAAAAGATCAGAGCAGTCACTTGACAAACCCTATATTTTCTGGTCTATTCACGAGAACTGTAACACCGGCCAATGTTTCTAAACTTGACTGGATGTCAATGGTATTCCATTCCTTACCACTAAATACAAGGTCAATTAGTTTTAATTTGCACAGCACTTTACATAGTAAAAGGTAAAGGATCCCGTTACACGCCCATTGAGGCATATTGGGAATATGGTGTTAGGTACATATTTTCTTGACCATCGGCACACTAGGGGTGATGGGGTCAGCATCATGCCGGCCGCCTTAACCTTCCCAGAGTTGCTCTGGTACCCAGTTCATGAGGCTGGGTCGACTGCGGAGCCGTTTGCGGTCTAAAAATCCCACCTGAACTGGGGATCGAACCATGGACCACCGAGCTAGGAAACCAGTGCACTAACCACTGTGCTACCGCGACTCACTTTACACAGTAGCCATGTCCACTTTCTTCTTTTTCCTAGACTGTCTGATGTCAACTTGAACATGTTTAAAGGTCAGCCTGAGGTCAACTTGAACATGTTTAAAGGTCAGTCTGAGGTCAACTTGAACATGTTTAAAGGTCAGCCTGAGGTCATGTCTATCTCCATAGAGTGTGTCCAGGAGTGGTACTGGTCATGGCCATATGTACTTGCTCTGTTCCTCAAAAGTTGGGCAGCAGATGGTTCAGTCATTTTATCGGTGCCACATTTTTGCTCATCAGTAGTTTCTATGTTTATCTTACTGAATATTTGATATCTCAATCTCTGCTGAGTCTAAAGATTATCACTTCTGTTGAGCTGGTAATATGCATTATTTACCTGATGGCCTGCATGCTCTGCTTCCCACTTGCTCCTGTATTTGCTCCTGATAAAACTCTTGGCCTCTTCGTAACTTATGCTTGTATAAGGTTGGGGTAGCTGTCCACGTTCCTTTGCCAATGTCGCTATCATCTTACCCTATATGATTTCCTGGTCATGTCATCTTGGAATATTTTTGTTTGGTAGAACAAGGGAACACTGCATGTTTGAAAGTCACAAGATTGTCAGTGGCCAGAATGTGAAAATAAATAGTTTCTGATATACAGTATCAGGTCGATGCTCAAAGTAACTTTAAAGTTTAACATATGCACAGAAAAGACAACCCATGTCAAACAAAACTGAAAATTGAACAATTAGTAAATCTACCATCTATTTGTGGTGTCGAGATGGTAACTGACAACCAATATCAAATCAATCTCCAGTCTATCTGTGGTGTCCAGCTGGTAACAGACAACAAATATCAAATCATGGTGTCCAGCTGGTAACAGACAACAAATATCAAATCATGGTGTCCAGCTGGTAACAGACAACAAATATCAAATCAATCTCCAGTCTATCTGTGGTGTCCAGCTGGTAACAGACAACAAATATCAAATCAATCTCCAGTCTATCTGTGGTGTCCAGCTGGTAACAGACAACAAATATCAAATCATGGTGTCCAGCTGGTAACAGACAACAAATATCAAATCAATCTCCAGTCTATCTGTGGTGTCCAGCTGGTAACAGACAACAAATATCAAATCAATCTCCAGTCTATCTGTGGTGTCCAGCTGGTAACCGGCAACCAATATAAAACAAATTCGTTGAGCCAAGACAATGGTGACATCAATTGTTACAAACAAATTCGTTGAGCCAAGACAATGGTGACATCAATTGTTACAAACAAATTCGTTGAGCCAAGACAATGGTGACATCAATTGTTACAAACAAATTCGTTGAGCCAAGACAATGGTGACATCAATTGTTACAAACAAATTCGTTGAGCCAAGACAATGGTGACATCAATTGTTACAAACAAATTCGTTGAGCCAAGACAATGGTGACATCAATTGTTACAAACAAATTCGTTGAGCCAAGACAATGGTGACATCAAGTACATCAAACAAATCTGTTTTAGACAGACAATGGTGATGTCAATTACATCAAACAAATCTGTTTTAGACAGACAGTGGTGACATCAATTACATCAAACAAATCTGTTTTAGACAGACAATTGTGACAACAATTACATCAAACAAATCTGTTTTAGACAGACAATGGTGATGTCAATTACATCAAACAAATCTGTTTTAGACAGACAATGGTGACATCAATTACATCAAACAAATCTGTTTTAAACAGACAATGGTGACATCAATTACATCAAACAAATCTGCTGTAGACAATGGTGATACCAATTACATCAAACAAATCTGTTTTAGACAGACAAACCTTCCAAAAATGACAGGAAATAACTGATCTGTGCCAATCCCAGAAGACTGGATTAAGGAGATGGCCTGCTCTAACTTGACACACAAGTCCCGGCACTGAGGAAGACATAAATACCAGCTTATCAGTCAGACATGTTCTTCTTCTTCCTCGTTCGTCCTGAAAAGGACGTTGGTTGCGTTGTTTACAGCGAAGCTGCGATATCTGCGCCTTTTGGCCAACACATCCGACTTCAGCACGGCATTTTTTGGGACAGGGTTTGCCTTCCCTCTTCGATCCCTACTCTCTCAGCCAGACTGCAGTGATGCAGCCTGTTTCCAGGACCACCACTTGGAGGTGGAGTAGGGTCTTGGTCAGCTCTGGTTCGCTGACCCTGACGGAAGCAGTCAAGCTATGGGTCGCTGAATGCGTTCTCTGTTGCTGCGTCTTTGGGTCCCAGTCAGACATGTTCAACTGGCTGCATCCAGTCATTAGTTCATCAATATCATGCCTAAATATTTACATATCCTGGAAGCATGTTAACAACAAAATAAAACTAACTTCAGTCATAAACATAAACCTCATTTGTCAATGAGACAAAGTCAGTTACAAACACTTCCTTAGGAAATAGATCTCACTTGACAAATGTTCTACTCCATAGATATCTAGGTGAGTCAACAAGAATGACACTTGAAGTGAACATTTGGAAATGTTAAATATAACATCATAGTAGGAGGAGACCTAAAAAACAAGCTAAGAAATTTAAAAGAGAGAATTACTGGGTACAAACCATTAAACTTAGTCATCAGACCCAACCATTTAACCTTAATTGTTAAACATACTCTAGTATATCAGACCCAAGTGACTTCTGCCCCCGGATGTACAAAAGTCACTTCCTGTTCAGCCACGCGCCCATCAGTGGACAGCGAATATTGATAGGATTTCGATGCCTTGCCTTCAGGGAAGTACCTAGTTCTTATGTGTCCTATCTAGCCTTCACTTTCTTTCCTTTCCTGACGAAGGCCTTGTGGCCGTAACGTAGACTATTTTCTTTGTCTCTTGTCCTCGTAAGATAAATCACCTTTTTTCGATTTTTTTTCAAACCCATCCATTGTACTCCACGTCTTACCACAGTTCCCCTCTACTTCCTCGATTTTTTTATATATCGGACACAACAACAGTTGAACTTACTTGTTGTACATACTCTAGTATATCAGACACAACAATAGTTAAACTTACTTGTTGGATATACTCTGGTATATCAGACCCAACAACAGTTAAACTTACTTGTTGAACACACTCTAGTATATCACACCCAACAACAGTTAAACTTACTTGTTGAACATACTCTAATATATCTTCTTCTTCTTCGTACACTCTCAGACGTCCACTTGAATGTTCTCAAAGAAAGCAGTAGTCAGTTTGAGGCTATTTGAATCCCCGTAAAGCTTTTCCACAAAAGGAGCTGGCGTCGGCCATATGCACTTTCTCTGTACCACAGATAAGGGGCAACTTTGAAGCAGATGTTCAGCAGTCATTTTATCAGTGCCACAGTTACACTGATCAGTAGTTCCTATCTTTAGCTTGTTGAATAGATGGTATCTTAATCTGTTGTGGCCAGTGCGGAGTCTGAAGATTACCACTTGTTCTCTTCTGTGGAGCTGGTAGTAAGCATCATTCTGTGTGTGCCCTGGATGTTCTACATTCCATTTGTTTCTGTAACTGATTCTGATAAAACTCTTTGCCTCCTCAAAAGTTATGCTTGCATCAGGCTGAGGTAGATGTGAACCTTCTTTTGCCATTCTGTCAGCCTCTTCATTGCCGGCGATGTTACAATGAGATGGGATCCATTGGATCACAATTTTTTTGAATCGTTGACAAAGTTTGTGGAGCACTACTCTGAGATCATCCAGGTCTGTATTATTTTGGCTTTTCAACGATGCAATTACTGACTGTGCATCAGTAAAGAAAGCAACTTGTCTCTCTGACCTTTCTTCTGTCAATATAACCTCTGCTGCAGTTTTCAAGGCCTCTGCCTCTGCTCTGAAGTTGCTGGAGAATCGTCCTGTCGCCACTGACAGCCTTTTTTCTGCACCAGTGCTTAAGGTCAGAAAGACACCCCCACCTCCATTTTCTGTTGCATTTGTTGCTGATCCATCTGTGTATGCATGGGTCCAGGTGTTGCGTGGATAATGTGTCTCTACGTATTTTGTCGCTATGGATTTTCTATCTGTTGCAGTTTGGCTCTTTTTACTTTCAATTCCAGGAATGTTTTCTATCATTTTAGGGAAACGATTTTGTTTCCAAACTGGAAGCTTGTGTGCAGTGTAGATGGGTTTAACAGTGGATATTTCATCTATGGATGCTGCTCTCATTTGTGATTTGGTTGATCCTACAAAATTACTTCGTTTGAGTCTCTGCCTTCTAAGAGCATTTATTCTATGGCACATTGGGTGGTCTGTTAGTCTTTTGAATTTTTCGGCCTGTTGCTGAGCCCTGCAGTCTCTTCTATCTGTCATTGGCTGGAGGCAAGTAATCTTTTCGAGTTCTTTTATAGGTGTTGACTTCATGCCTCCCGTTATAATTCTCATTGCTTGATTTTGGAGTCTGCTAATTTTATCGAAGTTTGTCTTAGCTGCTGTTGCCCATGCTGCCATGCCATATTCAAGAACTGGCCTCACTCGCCCTGTGTACAACGTCTTAAGCACTTTCTCATCTGCACCCCAAGTTGTTCCAGCAAGTTTTTTCATAATTGCCATTCTTTGTCTTGCTCTCATTCGATTTCTGTCAACCTGTTTTTTCCAAGTCAGACGGCGATCAAAAATAATGCCTAGGTAGTTCGGATTTTCATTTAATTGAAGATTTACTCCGTTCAGTACTAGTTTGAAGCTCTGAGGTCTAGTTGAGAGGGAAAATACAGTGTACGTTGTTTTCTCTTCATTAATCTAATATATCAGACCCAACAATAGTTAAACTTACTTGTTGAACATACTCTAGTATATCAGACACAACAGTTATACTTACTTGTTGAACGTACTCAAGTAAAACAGACCCAACAACAGTTAAACTTACTTGTTGAACATACTCTAGTATATTACACCCAACAATAGTTAAACTTACTTGTTGGACAAACTCTAGTATTTCAGACCCAATAATCGTTAACCTTCTCTGCTGGATATAATTCTAGTATATCAGATCCAACAACAGTTAAGCTTACCTGTTAAACATACTCTAGTATATCAGATCCAACATCAGTTAACTTTACTTGTTAAACATACTCTAGTATATCAGATCTAACAACAGTTAAACTAACTTGCTGAACATACTCTAGTGTATTAGACCCAACAACAGTTAACTTGACTTGTTAAACGTAACTCTAGTATATCAGACCCAACAACAGTTAAACTTACATGTTGGACATACTCTAGTATACCAAACCCAACAACAGTTAAACTTACATGTTGAACATACTCTAGTATATCAGACCTAACAACCGCTAAATTCACTTGTTGAACACACTCTAGTATATCAGATCCAACAACTGTTAAACTTACTTGTTGAACATACTCTAGTGTATGAGATCGACCAACAGTTAATCTTAACAGTTGAACATACCCTAGAATATCAGATCCAAGAACAGTTAAGCTTACCTGTTGAACATACTCTAGTGTATCAGATCCAACAACAGTTAAGATTACCTGTTGAACATACTCTAGAATATCAGACCCAACAACAGTTAAGCTTACTTGTTGAACATACTCTAGAATATCAGATCCAACAACAGTTAAGCGTACTTGTTGAACATGCTCTAGTAAAAAAAAAAAACCAGTCATTTTTGCACCCCCTCTCCCTTCCCGCCGCATTGTGGGTTGAGTTTCATAGGCAGAAATACAGGGCGCTATTCCAGCCTTTCACGCAAAACAAAGGCTAAGCTCTGCCTCCTGCCCATTTAGTTGCATAAATGCGGAGATCTCTGCTCCCGCAACTTTAGAGTTAGCGGTTGCAGGAGACGTGGTGGAGACATGTGACAATGCTGGTAAACAAAATTTGCTACGTGCGTGGTCACCGATGCAATGACGGAGATTTCTTCAGAAGGAAGTTGATATAATATGCTGTGTTAAAAAGCATGACTTCTTAGTGAGAATATACACGATGATATTTAATATATGGGTTTGGGATGTCATTATCATAGAAGAAAAGATGTATAGCTGTATCTTGTGGAGTAAGAAAAAATAACTAATAGCACACGTACACTATGCGGTGCTGAGAAACAGCGTGGCAAGTAAAAGCAATTAAAAACAAAACAAAGCTATTGTATCAGATTTCTTATACTGTCTACTCATAAGCTTCTAAGCTCAGCCCTTACACTTTTTGTTCATCTTTCTAATTATCCAACCCATTCTTCGATCGACCAATACATTTCCGTGCACTGATACAACACCAGAGTGCATGGATATAAACATGACATACAGCAGTCCCATCCACCCACTTTCTGCAATACTCTATAGTTTAAAGGCGGAGCTTAAAATCCCGCGCTCGCGAAAGCGGGAAGCCAACGAAACACAAAACTGGTATCCTTCAGATATAAACATGCTTCATCATTAAATGTTTTTAACTAAATATCTTCAGTAATACATTTAAAATGTTTGAATCAATTTTATTAAGCTGTTAATTGTGGTAATTATTAAATAAAAACATACACTCGACGCTGGAATTAATTCGGAATTGACGAAAAACTTGTTTGACACTGGTGTAGAATACAAGAATTGTTGCAAGAAATGCCGAAAACAAAACGAGCAAAAGCAGACGGAACACTTCGTCGTTTATGGCTCTTAAAGAAGAAATAAATTAATTGGTTTTAACTCAGCAGCAACTTGAGATCAATTCAAATTCACGGCCTTCAATTGAAAAGGAGTGGAAAATATCACAACATGCCAGAAATATCGAAAATTCTTGTATCTGTTTTTTTTTTTTTTTTTTTTTCAGTTCGACTCGGAAGGTTTTTAAGTCTTAAAGTCTTGGGGTTGACTTATACTTGAGTATGTACGGGTACTTGCTGGACACACTCTAGTATATCAAATCCAACAACACTTAACCTTACCTGTTGAACATACTCTAGTATATCTCGAGTTTCTCTACTCAGTCTAGGATTGATCTCTGCAGATTCCAAGATCAGGGATGTCCCATCTGTCTCTATGATTTTCACACCTTTACCACTAGATGAAAATTTTGCACCTGAAAATAAAACAGCATACACAAAATTTTGGCCCTTGACAACAGGACAACACCAGACACAAATTTGGAACATGACAAGAAGACAGCACTTGATAAAAATTGGTCATCTGACAAAACAGCACTTGATAAAAATTGGTAGCTGACCAAACAGCACTAGACAAAAATTGGTCAGCTGACCAAACAGCGCTTGAAACAAACTGGTCATCTGACAAAACAGCGCTAGATGAAAATTGGCCATCTGACACATCAGCACTAGACAAAAATTGGTCATCTGACACATCAGCACTAGACAAAAATTAGTCATCTGACACATCAGCACTAGACAAAAATTGGTCATCTGACAAAACAGCACTTGACAATAATTGGTCATTTGACAAAACAGCACTTGATAAAAATAGGTGATCTGACAAAACAGCACTTGATAAAAACTGGTGATCTGACAAAATAGCACTTGACAAAAATTGGTGATCTGACAAAATAGCACTTGATAAAACTGGTCATCTGACAAAACAGCACTTAAGAAAAAATTGGTCATCTGACAAAACAGCACTTGATGAAAATTGGTCACCTGACAACATCGCTAGACAAAAATTTGCCATCTGACAAGAAGACAGCAGCAGATAAAAATTTGCCATCTGACAGACAGCACTAGATAACAATTTGCCATCTGACAAGCAGACAGCATTAAACAAAAATGTGGCATGTGAAAAGACAGTTCTACACAAAAATTTGGCATCTAAACATTTGTGTTGGCATGATGGTTTAAGAGTTTTGAGTGGAAACCTTTGTATCACCAATGTTGTCTCCTTGTGCTATTATAACTAAGTCTATAAGTCTATAGAGAAATTTGTACAGGCCATGAAAGAATTACAGAGATGTGTACAAATGATCATATGATACAAAAAGGAAGATCAGCAGGCATGGATAACATAAACATTGAAATGATAGAAGCTCTGGAGAGCTTTGGTATAGATACAATCACAGAAATATGCAATGATATATACAATACAGGATATTTACCACACGACATGAAGACATCAGTTTTTATAACATTGCCCAAAAAACCAAATGCAACAGAATGTTCAGACTTCAGAACAATCAGCCTGATGAGTCATGCAATTAAGATACTGCTCAAAATCATACAGGAAAGAATAAAAAGTAAAGTAGACAGCGAAATCCAAGAAGAACAGTTTGGTTTTAGACGGAACAGTGGAACAAGAGAGGCAATATTTTGCCTAAGAAGATTAGCAGAAAAATATACAGAGGTCCAAAAAAGTATGTATATGTGCTTCATTGACTATAAGAAAGCTTTTGACAGAATCCATCATGAGAAAATAACTGAATGCCTCAAAGACATAGGTATTGATGGAAAAGATATAAGAATACTCAGTAACCTTTATTGGGAGCAAACTGCCACAGTAAGATCGGGAAGGAATTATTCACCATACATAGACATAAAAAGAGGTGTCAGACAAGGTTGTGTGCTGTCCCCCTGCCTATTTAATTTATACACCGAAAAAATTTTCAAACAGATACAGGAAATACCAGGACTGAACATCAGTGGAAGATCAATAAACAACCTTAGATATGCAGATGATACCGTGTTGTTAGCTGAAAGCGAACAGGAGTTACAAGAACTAGTGAAGCAAGTGAACAGTATAAGTCATGAATATGGACTCGACATTAATATTGAGAAAACTAAAACTATGATAATTAGCAAAACATATTCTGCATTTCTGTATGGTGCAGAAACATGGACGATGAATAAGCATTTGGAAGAAAGAATTGAGGCTCTTGAAATGTGGATATATAGAAGAATGGGGCGTATCTCATGGAAAGAGATGAAAACAAATAAGGAGGTCCTAGAAAATCTAGGTATGAAAAGAGAACTAATGAGAGAGGTCAAAGTTCGGCAGCTAAAATACTTTGGCCACATAAAAAGGCATAACACCTTGCAGAAGACCATAACAGAAGGGAGAGTTGAAGGTAAACGTGCAAGGGGAAGACAGCGCTATAAGTGGGAAGATAACATCAAGAGATGGATGGGAAAGAGTCTATCAGAGTGTACCACCAAGACAAGAGACAGAAGACGTTGGAGATCCATTACAGCCAACCTCCGTTGTGGAGATGGCAACTGATGATGATGATGATGTACAAATGAACCATCATAGAACTATACAGAGATGTGTACAAAATATAAATCAAAGAATTACAGAGATGTGTACAAACTAACCACTACAGAAATATAGAGAGATGTGTACAAACTAACCGTCATTGAACTATAGATAGATGTTAACAGCTAACCAGCAAAGAACTATAGAAACATGTGAACAAACTAGCCAGCATAGATCTATAGAGACGTGTGTATATCATCACAGAAATATAGAAACTAACCATCATAGATCTATAGAGACATGTGTACTAACTAATCATCACATAAATATAGAAACTAACCATCATAGATCTATAGAGATGTGTACTAACTAACCATTACAGATCTATAGAGACATGTGTACTAACTAACCATCATAGATCTATAGAGACGTGTACAAACTAACCATCATAGAACTATAGAGACATGTACAAACTAACCGTCATAGATCTATAGAGACATGTGTACTAACTATCATAGATCTAGTGAGAAGTGTAATAACTAACCATCATAGATCTATAGAGACATGTGTACAAACTAACCATCATAGAACTATAGAGACATGTACAAAGTAACCGTCATAGATCTATAGAGACATGTGTACTAACTATCATAGATCTAGTGAGAAGTGTAATAACTAACAATCATAGATCTATAGAGACATGTGTACTAATTAACCATCATAGAATTATAGAGACGTGTAATAACTAACCATCGTAGAACTATAGAGACATGTGTACAAACTAACCATCATGGAACTATGGAGACGTGTACAAACTAACCATCATAGATCTATAGAGACATGTACTAACTAACCATCATAGATCTATAGAGATGTGTACGAACTTACCATTATAGAACTATAGATAGAGATATATACAAACCATGAAATACCTATATAGACAGATGTGTACAGATGATGATAGAACTAGAGAAGAGAGATGTACAGAAACCATGATATCACTATATAGAGATGTGTACACACCATGATAAAACTATATAGAGATGTGTACAAACCATGATAGAACTATATAGAGATGTGTACAGACCATGGCAGAACTATATAGACAAATGTGTACAAACCATGATAGAACTATATAGAGAGATGTGTACAAATCATGACAGAACTATACAGAAGTGTGCACAATCCATGATAGAACTATATAGACAGATGTGCATAAACCATGATAGAACTATATAGACAGATGTGCACAAACCAAGATAGAACTATATAGTAAGTACCACAAAGTGATTTTTGTTTGCACAGAAGCACCAGAGAAAACAATGTAGTTTTGAAGCCCTTGGTAAATCATGAAATTTGGTACTTTATTTTTTTAAAATAGGACAACAAATAAAAAAGTTATAGCATTTTAAAAAGTGTGGGGACTTCACAACATTGAAAAAGTTACATCACACCAACTTCAGAACACTGCCGTCTTCTTAAATATAATCTTACAACTTTCTCTGACAAACAGCATATAGTCTGGAATATACTGATCACACAAAGAAAACTATAGGGCTACATCATGAATAATTATCAATATATTTGAGACCAAAAATTGCAAATCTGCAAAACACATTACCGAAAAATATAGTTTGTTGAATGAAAGTCAATATTCACAACATCATATTTCAAAAAGTATAAAAGGTACAAGCTTTAAATTTGTACATATTAATCTGCATACTACACAAATATATCTCAATTTTTTTCAGAGGATTTAAACATCTATTTGTTCTTGTATAATTTTTAAAAATGTGTCCAGAGGCCAATTTGTCACAGGGGAAGAAAAATGTGAAAATGAAGAAAAAAAATTTTTTTAAAGATACTGTCCATATTTCATTTTAAAAAATTTGTAGGCAATAATTAACAACATCTGAACAATAATTAGCAACATCTAAACGCTATATTTTTTTTAAACAACTGGTTATTAGCATTTAAAAAGACATTTTTTAACTGGAGAAGAATGATCATGGCGCACTCTTTCCCTGCGAGAGGGCAATGACGCCTCACAACCTAAATGCTTCAGAAGTCCAAAATACAATTCTTTGATATTTCCTGATAGTTTAATGTCCTTATCATTCAATATTAACTGATTCCGTACGCAAGATCTAATAATAGATGCAAAGGCCGAACGCTGTAGACGTAAGATCTTTTAAAAGACGCTGATTTATTTCATTGTTTCTTTCTATTCTGATATTTTATACTGCCCGGAATTTATCTCGAATGGAAGTAAACACAAAACTGGGCAAATTTCAACAAGCTTCAACGTCTTTTATTTGCGTTTGAACGGATTTTTTCACATTTATCTTCATCTTTAATCGTGTTTTGTCGTATCGCCATAATGGCCGAAAAACACACAGGATATGTTACTAATATGTGAACAGTGAACAAACTGTGTGATCAAACATAACTTTCTTACTTTTTCTGTGTTTCTAAATGGATTACCTGCACAAAGAGAGCAGTGAAACTGTATTGTGATAACAATTTATGTTACAAGCCTTACGTAAGTCGAAAATTTTTGTTCAAAATTTCAAGTTATCTTTTTTCCGTGTAAATGTTATCTGTTATAACATAAACATAACATAAAATTAGCTAGAAAGGCATATGGATTTATATTGTTCATCCAATGTACTTTAATTTGATATATAATATGTTATACTTAACTCATGATTAGACACACATTGTCAGTAAACGTAAATTATGTATGTGTAAATTTTTGGGGCTTAAAAATAATTCCGTCCAGAGCTGAAAATAATTACGTACGGAAAGAGTTAATGTCCTTATCATTCAATTCAATATTAATTATCTGTATCTTACCTCTACACCTCACGGTAGAAGGGGAACGACTAAGTAAGTATCTTAACTGAGCCTTCAGATTTCTAAGGGCATTTCGTCCTTTACAAATTGTATCCACATCCTGCTTTGTGGTGCACAGACCCCCTTGGCTTATGATTGTGTTATATAACTCTATCTTCTTCTCTGCATTTTTAATATCTTTCTCTTTTTTCCTCCTATTGTTGTCAGTTATTCGCTGTTTAATTTTTTCTTTGACTGCCCTCTCTGACTCTTTACTCCGTTTTTTCCATTCCAGTCTTTGTTTTGGGTTCTTCGTCATCACTCTTGCATTCTCTACTTTTATTTTATCTGCTCCTTCCTCTTCTCTATTTCACTTTTTATCTGTTTGTAGTGTGTTACTTTGTGGTCTGTAGCTTTATGAAGAAAAAAAAAAAAAAACTACAAGCAGTCTACCTCAAGCCATGTTGCATTCCCATCCTCCTTCAGATAATAAAGTTGTGCAAGGACCTTGTTTGTCAGATTGACAGCTGGCACCTTTGGACGGCAACCCTTCCCAGTCATTAAAAATGGTTTTTCATAGCATCGTGGTAGGAGTCATCTGGAACAATAAAATTCCAGAAGTTATTATTTTTTTTTTTTAAACATGTATAGAGAATTACATGTACTATTACTAGTATTAATGGCTTGTTCTTGTTCAGTTTCTTCTTGATTTTTTTTTTCATATTATTTGGAATTGAAAACAATATGTATCCTAATTATAACCCATCAGAGGTTGAACGGGATATTTTTCATCCTTAATTTTTTTTAAAATATATATATATATTATATATCTTCTTTTCGGGGAATTTTAAGACTATCAACTAGTGCCTGCTAGTCCGGACATTTCAGTACAGCATCCGCTACTTTAATTATGACATTGTCCGGTTTCCTAGCCTTGACTCGATATGTCGGCCATTGGCATTGGGTCTTGCGATATCATTCGCTTTTGAGATCATAATTCACCCTATTATGTTGCAAAAGAAACCTTTATTTAATTACCAATTAATCAAAACATGCATTTTTTATTCAAATTGGTAACTTTCTTAGCTTTTCAAGCTCTTGAAAAAATTAGATTGATGTGCGAATGTCTGAAGCGGTGATAAACATTCAATCCACGCTGTTACACAAACTGTGCGATCGTGTTAAATTGCTAAATAATATTAAAACTATTGTAAATTTTACATTTGAAGTTCAAAACATTGTTAATAAGTGATATACTTACGTATAGTCAACCTCAAATCAGAAGATGTGATGATGTTTGAACAAGAGCCAATATAAGTGGCGTCCCGATCTTGATCGACATCTTGAGTTATCACGGCCCATGGAACAGCCTCGCTCTGCATCCTTCGCTAAAATTTCTAGGCCTAACTTGAGCGATACAGAACTTACTCAAAGTCAATTAGCTCGACCGCCAAATATCAGAAGTCTTTAAAATTTCACACGAATAAAGAAAACTGGCTCCCAAATCTTCTCAAACCTTGCAAAGATTTATAACACCATTTAAAATGTCAAATTTGGTAAAATTTCAACTTCACTTTGAGATATCAACGTTTTTAACTTTGTTTTCTACAGTTTGCAATATATGAAACTAAAGATACACTTCTCCCCCTAAAAGTTGTGAAAACAGTGTGCAAATTAGTGGTTTGGCGATCGAGCAAGACTGTTACGTGCAGTCTTTGATATCTTACAATATTATACATTGGTATACTTGTTATGTTCGCAAATATTTTGTAAACAAAATAGATATTTTTAGTGCTTAAGGGAAAGTCATTATTGAGTTACTTCCCTTGAAAGTTGTGCCGTCTCTTTCGATCGAACTCCGCGGATGAATCCAGTTTTACTGCGATTTATTCTTTGTTTGGGTAGTAATAGATTGTTCTTGCTTCAGAATATCTATGGCCTGAATTTATGTGTATTGTTTGGCTGAGTAGGACGAGTCTGTCTTATATCTGTATATCTTTACATATCTAAGTCGAACTATATGTTCTTTTGTCTCTAGAGAGGTCAAAGGCTGTTCGGCGGATGTGTCTCTAGAGAGGTGTGTTTTGGCTTCGCCCTGATCATGGGGGCTGTGTTTTGCTATGTCGGCTTGTCGCCGGGAAAAAGTGATCTCTATATTTATGGGGAAAGTGATAGTCGTCTAGACCTATCGTGTATGCTTTACCCCAGTGTTTATTCTTATTGCCAAGGAATGGCAGAATCATATTTCTGATACTCTTTTGAACTCTCGTACGAAGCCACCGTTTTTCGATAGGTATGACTTGTACATCTGAGAGGATGCATTTAACTAGATGGAAAACGACTCTGATTCCTAGCAGCACTATATCCTGTAGAATGCAGTCAATTGTATCATGATAGAATCTACAGAGCAATGAAACATTTAATGAATGACTAACTTTAAGACAGATTCATTATCTGTATCCAAACGTGAGTGACAGCTCACGAGAGAAGCCATCTTGTAAAAACATTTAGTGACTTTCAAGAAGAGAAAAGGGATGCCCGTATTATCGCTTGATTAGTCCAGAGATCACTGCTACACATGAGAACCCATTGCTAGCGGTTCAATTTGATTATATGGAAAAATCTGTGCTGGACATTATGTTAAGGAATCTTCACTAGACGAGATTAGGTCTAGAAGTCATCTTGGATATTGTTTATAATCTGACGTGCTTTGTCAGTAAACTCAGATGATATATATATGGGCAATACTGAGTGCTTGGCTATTGACAGTCCATTATACTATTATTCTACATGAGTGCCCATGTAACATTGCAAGACCATTTATCCACTGTACCATGATGTATTATGCCAACCTGTGATTTGTCACTATCTGTGCTGTCGAGTGTGTACGTCCAATTAAACTGTAGTAAAGGTACACAGTCGTTGGTGTCGATGACTTCCAGCCATACATGAGTGTGAGAAAAGAACATTTGTCAACACCACGAACTCTTCCTATCATTCGCATATTACACACTCAATCTATGTCTACACACCACTGCGTAGGTCAAGTTGACATTTCATACTCAAACCACGAGCAACACAACAACACAGTATTTAACTCTGGTGATGTTCGAGTGAGCTTCAGATTTTTCAGCATGTCTCTTGCTCAGGGCAAGGGTCTTGTATTAAAAGAGTTTATCAACTGATGATGACGTCTGTCTCCCAAAGAAAGATCTTATCAGACCCTCATTTGAATGAAGCGGGGTGAGACGAAAAGGTTCGGAGTCTGTAGCAAACTATGCGTAACGCTGCTGTTTGTTTTTATTAGTAAAAAAATACTTCAATAGCTTTTATTTTTTTTTTAATTAATACACTTCAAAAGAGAAGAAGATAAAGAGTATCGTGATATAAATTTTATTACAATCTGTTTAATAGCAAAGGGGCAGTGACGACTTAAACTTGACGAATTTCCCTCAGTTTTCTCCACTGGCAACAGCTCAAAGCGGGCGGTTTGTGGTACCTATATATAGAGAGATGTGTACAAATGACGATAGAACTATATAGAGGTGTGCACAAACCATAATAGAACTATATAGACAGATGTGCACAAACCGTGATATAACTAAATAGACATATGTGCACAAACCATGATAGATGTGTGCACAACCATGATAGAACTATGCTGACATATGTGTACAAACCATGATAGAACTCAGCTGTGAAGTCAGGATTTGGCATGTTCTCCATTAGCATGCACTTGGCTCTGTCTGTGTACAAGGTCAGCTTGGGAGTTTTTGACTGAATCAGACTGACAAATCTGAGGACAAGAGAACATTGACAAAACTTGACACAAATAGGTGGACTGTCTAGGTCACATGACATTGACTCAACCCAAGTCAGTCTGATTTCTGTAGACAGCTCTACATACCTATTCTGTCTACTCAAGTGGTTGTCTAAATTTGACTGGATTCACACATGACAAATAAATGATTTGTACAAGAAAGTGATTCATGGACAAAACTGGCTAGTGGACTTGTGGGTTTGAAACAAAACTGTGTTAGTGGGTTTGTTATAAATATGGCCAGTTAGTAGACCTATGATGTGAATCAAGCTGGCTAGTTTGATTATGAAGACAATTAGCTAGTGGATGTTAGCTATAAACAAAGCTGTGTTAGTGAGTTTGTTATAAATATGGCCAGTTAGTGGATCTATGATGTGAATCAAGCTAGCTAGTTTGATTATGAAGACAATTAGCTAGTGGATGTTAGCTATAAACAAAGCTGTGTTAGTGAGTTTGTTATAAATATGGCCAGTTAGTGGATCTATGACGTGAATCAAGCTGGCTAGTTTGATTATGAAGACAACTAGATAGTGGATGTTAACTATAAACAAAACTGTGTTAGTTAGTGGACTTGTCTTAACAAAAATAGAATGGAAAATTAGACTCAAGTCCAGGTGTACCCACATGCACAGACAATTTTATTCAACCAGCCATTGCAAAACAAAAATATTTCAGCTAGCTACATTAACCAGACTGACTTCATTAGGTACACCAGATTTTGTGATTACAACAGTAATCTGATACGAGTAATTTAGGTTCAACTATGATAACTGTAATCTGATAACTGGACTACTTTAGGTTCAACTATGACAACTGTAGTCTGATACTTGAACTACTTTAGGTTCAACTATACTACTGGACAAAAGTTAAGGACCGCCATTCAGTTTAGACAAGGTTTATATAATTCTTCGTGAGCAGGGTCGATTTTCCAAATGTCCGGTAGCTTGAAATCTCTCAAGAAGTCTCTGAATGGTAGAGTGGGACACTGCTAAACATCTTGCAACATGACAAACAGATTGACCATCCTGAATCCATGCCAAGGCTCGACCACGGTCTACAGTGCCGAGACTTCTCCTTGGTGGCATGGCTAATGCAGTGATCATTTCGACCACTTGTCATACTGATTTATTGCATACCAACGGTGAACACTCTTTACCGATGATCATTTTCCACGTGCATTCAAATTCAACTCACTTTTTCACCTTTTGAACTAGTGGGGCGTGTTGTAAAAACCACGAGTTTTTGCAGCAACAATGGCAATTTTCATGTGCGGGTTAAAGTGACCCAGTTTTTGGACATTTAAAAAAAATTAACCTAGTGCACACAGAAATGTATACACATTTCTCTGAGCTCAGTTTTAATGACATTTTCACTTGTCTTTACAGTTTGCCAATCAATTATATAAACCTTGTCTAAACTGAATGGTGGCCCTCTAACTTTTGTCCAGTAGTATATGATAACGGTAGTCAGATATCTGGACTACTTTAGGTTCAATATGATAACTGTAATCTGATACTTGGACTATTTTAGGTTCAACTATGACAACTGTAGTCAGATATTTGGACTACTTTAGGTTCAACTATGACAACTGTAGTCAGATACTTGGACTACTTTAGGTTCAACTATAACAACTGTAGTCAGATATCTGGACTACTTTAGGTTCAACTATGATAACTGTAATCAGATATTTGGACTATATTTAGGTTCAGCCATGATCACTTTAATCAGGTACTTGGATTTGATTTAGGTTCAATTCATTAACATCGTAACCCACCACCAAGCATTGCTGATTGTGTCTCCATGTTTCCTATGCTTCATGCTGTCTTTAAATTATATTTCTTTCAATCTCCTCCCATGCTATGTGCTCAGATTACCCATACATCACTCTGTCTTCCTTTTCTTCATTTTTCTGAGTTTGTAGAGAGTAAGCCGTAATACAGAGACCCTCTCAAAATGCTATGTATGAAGAAATGTCTAGCAGATTATGTTAAGAGTTGCACACTATTGGTTTAAACGCTGGGATGACACAGATGGATGGAGTTCAAACACTGTCGTGGATGTCTGCTGTTTTAGGTGCACAAGTTGTTGTGTTGTTGACTTCAGACTGATTGGTGGAAGGCAGTGAGCGCATCGGATGGTGTCTTACTGAGTAAATTATATAGCAACGTCCACTAAGAAGCTATGCAAGAATGTTGTGATATTTATGTCATCCATACTTGACATGAAGAAACTGGATACAGATGTGATGTGCATGGATCTATAGGTCAAGGTTGTCCCATAGCAGATACTGCTGTAGGGGGGTGGAAGTGTTAGAGACTTCACCATACTAGGTCCAGCATCGAGAGTTGGCTTGACCAGTTCCCTTCCTCGCTGCCTTTTCCTTCCCTGACTCTGATCAGTTGCCCATTTACAGCTGGGTAGACTGGAGCGTGTCGGTACTGTGATTTGAAACCCAGCACTTTTGCCACGAGTGAACAGCGCTCTAACCACTCTGCCAATCAGATGCTCCAAACATCACTGCACTAGTACTGTTTACATGGATCAAGATCTGATCCTAAGTGCGTCTGTTGATCTGCATTATGAAGTGATAAAGGGATAGGCCTACTTGTGGAATACTATTTAGATCAATAAATAATTAGAGTGTACTGTCATGGTGTACTTCATGTAAGACATATCATTACATATCATAACATATCATTACATATCAAAGCCAATGTTTTAAGCAATAAAATAAAACAAAGAAAAAGGTAAGGGACTTTTGGCTCACCCTGTAATTCCCATTGGTACTAGGCTAGGGTGACCATGCATCCGGATTTGTCCGGCTTTTTGCATTAAAATTTAGCATCCGGCCAGCTTTTTTACAAATTGCTATTTGTCCGGTTTTTTAACAAAATTAGAAAAAGAAGAAAACAATCAAATTTTTTTATTTTAATGTGGAAAAAAAATTCACAAAGCATCGAAATTTGGTAAAATCTGGCCAGGTTGACTTCATGGCTTAGAAATAGCCAAACAGTTTTCTTGTGCAAGGACTAAAACTGAGGCTATCGTTACAACCATTATAGCAAAACACTCTAAAAATGGTTTTGAAAGCCATAAACTAAAATGTTGCTTGTGTTGCCATTTCAACTGATGGCAGCAACCACGGATCCATAAAAATGTTCCCCATTATTATTCAAATGTTCCCCATTATTATTCAAAACTTCCATTGGACAGCAGGTGGGATGCAATCAAAGTTGATTGAAGTGGATAATAAAATTAATGAAACTGCTGAAACAATTTCACAATATATATTCGAAACACTGAAAAAATATGGGCTGACAGAAAAGTGCATTGCATTTTCTGGAGACAATTGCAACACCATGGAGACAATTGCAACACCATGTTTGGAGGTATTTGCAGATATGAAGGAGGCAATAATGTGTTTATAAAATTGAAGTCTTTCTTGCAAATATAATTTTTAGTTGCAGTTAGCTGTCCTGTACACATTTTAAATAACTGTGTGCATAATGCAACTGACAAAATGGATACAGACATTAAACACGTGCTTTTTAAAATATACCAATATTTTCATATACACACCATTGGTATGGAGGCTCTGAAAGAATATTGTGAATTTGTGGAAATTGAGGAGAAACAACTGTAGTTCCACAGCAAGACTAGGTGGTTGTCACTATTCCCTGGCATTGGGAGACTGATAGAAATGTATCCTGCATTGAAATCATTTTTCCTTTCACAGGACAAACCTCCAACTGCAGTCAAAAGGCTTTTGAAAGTGAGATGACTGAATTATATCTTCTACACGTTTATTCTCTAATGGCTACTTTCCTCACCAACATAGACAAAATAGAAAGAGAGTGAAACTCTGTTGTGGAAGTTTTTAACTATGTTCAAAATATTATAGATATTTTAAAACTCAGGATGAGTGAAGAGTTTGTGCCCATGAAAGTACAATCTTTGCTTGAAGAAAAGCACAAGAGAAGGACTATAAGTTTTTAGAGGAAAACAAAAGTCTCAATGACAATTGTATGGAATACTTTGAGGTGTGGGGTCAAACCTTTAGAGAGGATTTTTTTTTTAATGCAAAGTCAGTGGACAAAGGACAGCAACCAATTCACTGTTGAATATATTACAGGAATATTATAAGTTCAATACAATTACAAGAATGTTTGATGTACAGAGTCCCATGAGTATTTAGTTGGAAATTCAGACTTACTGAGAAAAATAATGTCAAGTGAAAAGTACAATGTTAAAGACTGAATATTTAGTGATGTTGACAAAATAATGCTTGATAGATCAAAGAATATTCCTTTATCTCCTTTTTAGTAAAAAAAATCAGAAAATGTCCATCTTTAAAAAAAAGAAAATATAGTCACCCTATACCAGGCTGCCTCATTATGATCTCACAATGTGTTTAAACAACAATCTCCTGCTTATACTTGTCACGTGATGGCTTTCTTTTCTTTGATTTTTTTATAATTCCTCCTTATTTGATCTCCTGACCTTCAAGTTATTTGTTGAACAATTTTTCAAAACCACATCTTCGTTACCTATAATTTCTCTTCCATTATTTTCTTATTGTCCAGGTTTGACAAGGACACAGTAAGACGGGCTCTATACAAGCTACTCAGTTTACAATCTACAATCTGACTCAAGTTGTTGCTCTCAGCACCAATTACACAAAAATGAAATCATTTCTCGTCACAAAATGTACACACAAATGTGTGGGGTCATTATAAGAGTCATAAAGCAAACTCTTCAGAATTAAGTAAGTGAGGTATCACTTATCTGGCTGTATACTGGTATTTCTTGACATACTTTTGAGGTATCACTTACCTGGCTGCATACTGGTATTTCTTGACATACTTTTGAGGTATCACTTACCTTGGCTGCATACTGGTATTTCTTGACATACTTTTGAGGTATCACTTACCTGGCTGCATACTGGTATTTCTTGACATACTTTTGAGGTATATTGGGGTACTCAAATGTTTTACACCTTTCTGGAGGAGGGGGAGGCTGCTCTGCTACTGGGACACCCCTGCTTTCAGGCTGGTACACCTGAACCTAAGAAAAACGTGAGCAACTCAGTCTGTATGTGAAAACAATAATATGAAGGTTTAACAACTCAGAGTCTGCATGTGACAACAATAATATAAAGGTTCAACAGCTCAGAGTCTGCAAGTCAAAATGCTCCCGCCTATTATTAAAACAGACTTAAGTAGGGGCTCTATCTGTTTCAACCTTAACAGTCCTATCTTTTATTAAAACAGATGTAAGTGGAGCCTCCAAACTGTTTCAACCATAACGGTCCCACCTTTTATTAAAATGATTACCAGTAACATCCACATTGGGGAAATGCTGATTTATTGTTAACGTTCCGATAGTAAAAAGACGTACCCCACACAATGGGCAATTCTATGGCCTATCCTAATAATAATCACCTAGAATAGTATACATCACATGTCAAGACAGTACTATTACATGGTTGTAAAACATGGAGAACAAACATGACAACCAAGAAGATACAGAAATAGGACAAGATGACCAATGTGGAACTGATGACAAGATGACCACTGTGGACCTGATGACAAGATGACCAATGTGGAACTGATGACCAGATGACCAATGTGGAACTGATGACCAGATGACCACTGTGGAACTGATGACCAGATGACCAATGTGGACCAGATGACCACTGTGGAACTGATGACCAGATGACCAATGTGGACCAGATGACCAATGTGGAACTGATGACAAGATGACCAATGTGGACCAGATGACCAATGTGGAACTGATGACCAGATGACCAATGTGGAACTGATGACCAGATGACCAATGTGGAACTGATGACCAGATGACCACTGTGGAACTAATGACAAGATGACCAATGTGGAACTGATGACCAGATGACCAATGTGGAACTGATGACCAGATGACCAATGTGGACCTGATGACCAATGTGGAACTGATGACCAGATGACCACTGTGGAACTGATGACCAGATGACCAATGTGGAACTGATGACCAGATGACCACTGTGGAACTGATGACCAATGTGAAACTGATGACCAGATGACCAATGTGGAACTGATGACCAGATGACCAATGTGGAACTGATGACCAGATGACCAATGTGGAGATGATGACCAATGTGGAACTGATGACCAGATGACCAATGTGGAACTGATGACCAGATGACCAATGTGGAACTGATGACCAGATGACCAATGTGGAACTGATGACCAGATGACCAATGTGGAACTGATGACCAGATGACCAATGTGGAACTGATGACCAGATGACCAATGTGGAACTGATGACCAGATGACCAATGTGGACCTGATGACCAATGTGGAACTGATGACCAATGTGGACCTGATGACCAATGTGGAACTGATGACCAGATGACCAATGTGGAACTGATGACCAGATGACCAATGTGGAACTGATGACCAGATGACCAATGTGGAACTGATGACCAGATGACCAATGTGGAACTGATGACCAGATGACCAATGTGGAACTGATGACCAGATGACCAATGTGGAACTGATGACCAATGTGGAACTGATGACCAGATGACCACTGTGGAACTGATGACAAGATGACCAATGTGGAACTGATGACCAGATGACCAATGTGGAACTGATGACCAGATGACCAATGTGGAACTGATGACCAGATGACCAATGTGGAACTGATGACCAGATGACCACTGTGGAACTGATGACCAGATGACCAATGTGGAACTGATGACCAGATGACCACTGTGGAACTGATGACCAGATGACCAATGTGAAACTGATGACCAGATGACCAATGTGGAACTGATGACCAGATGACCAATGTGGACCTGATGACCAATGTGGAACTGATGACCAGATGACCACTGTGGAACTGATGACCAGATGACCAATGTGGAACTGATGACCAGATGACCACTGTGGAACTGATGACCAATGTGAAACTGATGACCAGATGACCAATGTGGAACTGATGACCAGATGACCAATGTGGAACTGATGACCAGATGACCAATGTGGAGATGATGACCAATGTGGAACTGATGACCAGATGACCAATGTGGAACTGATGACCAGATGACCAATGTGGAACTGATGACCAGATGACCAATGTGGAACTGATGACCAGATGACCAATGTGGAACTGATGACCAGATGACCAATGTGGAACTGATGACCAGATGACCAATGTGGAACTGATGACCAGATGACCAATGTGGAACTGATGACCAGATGACCAATGTGGACCTGATGACCAATGTGGAACTGATGACCAATGTGGACCTGATGACCAATGTGGAACTGATGACCAGATGACCAATGTGGAACTGATGACCAGATGACCAATGTGGAACTGATGACCAGATGACCAATGTGGAACTGATGACCAGATGACCAATATGGAACTGATGACCAGATGACCAATGTGGAAATGACCAGATGACCAATGTGGAACTGATGACCAATGTGGAACTGATGACCAGATGACCACTGTGGAACTGATGACAAGATGACCAATGTGGAACTGATGACCAGATGACCAATGTGGAACTGATGACCAGATGACCAATGTGGAACTGATGACCAGATGACCAATGTGGAACTGATGACCAGATGACCACTGTGGAACTGATGACCAGATGACCAATGTGGAACTGATGACCAGATGACCACTGTGGAACTGATGACCAGATGACCAATGTGAAACTGATGACCAGATGACCAATGTGGAACTGATGACCAGATGACCAATGTGGAACTGATGACCAGATGACCAATGTGAAACTGATGACCAGATGACCAATGTGGAACTGATGACCAGATGACCAATGTGGAACTGATGACCAGATGACCACTGTGGAACTGATGACAAGATGACCAATGTGGAACTGATGACCAGATGACCAATGTGGAACTGATGACCAGATGACCAATGTGGAACTGATGACCAGATGACCAATGTGGAACTGATGACCAGATGACCAATGTGGAAGTGATGACCAGATGACCAATGTGGAACTGATGACCAGATGACCAATGTGGAAGTGATGACCAGATGACCAATGTGGAACTGATGACCAGATCAGTAGAATAAGTGGTGAGAAGGAGGACACACACTGTAGAAACTTGCTGATAGCATTACAAGGAAGTCATTGTTCTGGAATCCCCAGAACAACACTGACAAACATTTGAATAAGGGAACAAACAAACAAACAAAAAAAACATTGAAACACCTTGAATGGATGGCAAGAGAAAATGAAGGTTTGGCACGAATTTGATGAAGGTCAAAGTTCCTTAAAGATCTGTACAGCAATAATGAAAGTCAGTTCCTTAAAGATCTGTACAGCAATAATGAATGATGATGAAGGTCAATGTTCCTTAAAGATCTAAACAGCAATAATGAATGATGATGAAAGTTGTCACAGCGCGATTTCGCGGTGACGAAAAATTAGAGTGGCTACATTGTTAACACTGAGTTTCGGCAACCCTGAGATAACTTGATTGCTCAGGTCAGGTGACCGGACGGGAAGCGGGATGTTTGGGCACCAAGATGGGCAGTGATCGTTTAGTCAGGTCCGAGAGCGGACACACTGAGTCTTTCCCTGCCCAGCAGTTGGCTGAGAAGAGTGTGCCATAATTTTCATATTCTGAGTTTTGCTTTCCTGTGGAGTATTTGGAGTGTAGTGTGTAATTCTAGTTTGAGATGTTAACTAGTGTCATTTTTCTACATACCGCAGAGTTTACCGTGTCCAGTTTTGGAGGTTTGTTCATTGTTAGAAAGTAGGGCCGTTACGGTGAGCGGTACTCAAGTCATTGCTAATTCTAGGCCGCCATATTGTGTTATATGCGGTTATTAGCCAAATCTATTAAGAGAAGTTTGCTCTGGCATGTATTCATGTGTCTTTATATATGTCATATATTTGTAGCCTTGTGTGGCGATATTGTGTGCATTCGATCATTAAAGGGAAATTCCTGTTAAAGGTGTTATTTCTTATTGTCAGCATTATATGTGGTGGTCGTGCCTCTAGGAGGACGAGCCTTGTTTATCATTAGTGGTGGTGTGTTTGCAAATCCACTGCATGTAGTGCTCGTGACAAAGGTCAATGTTCCTTAAAGATCTAAACTGCAATAATGAATGAAGATGAACGTCAATGTTCCTTAAAGATCTGAACAGCAATAAAGAAAGATGAAGATTACACTGGCATCCCTTTAATCTGGTGATTACAACAGAAATGTAGCAAATACAAATACAGGTAGCAACCAAGCTAAGCATCGACAACAATACCATGACCAAGCTTCCATAGTTAGAATATGAAGCTCAGCAATAATTCCTAGAATAGCTGGACAACTGGGACAAGTCAGATAAACACAAGTTCATTAAGAGAGTTTTGACTGAGAGTGATCGGGAATGGAGAAAAGCCAAGTCACATAATGATGCCAACTGTGATAATGATGGCACTGTCAAAATTCTTGTAACCAAATAATCAACAAAATCTTCCCCAAAACTGATAGGTTGTCACAGATTTTCTCTTCCCCCCCCCCCCCTCATTTTGAAAACACTCAAATTATGAAGAATTTTGAGAGAGGAGGTGGTGCATTCAAACAGGAATGATGAATCAAGATAATTTGTGTTCCCCAAACAATTTGTTTAACAGCAGAGACAGAGTGCATTATATTAATTTTTACAGACTACATTTATCTTTATATCTGACTGATAAGATATCACAAGAAGTCTTTGTTTTCAGCTTTTTTCCAATAATCTGTTGTGATGAAATTAACCGTGATACAACGTTAAAATATCTCCAAAGATAAAATGTAGGGATAAAAACTAATGCGTAAGCTACTAGCAGACATGATCGCCCACGCCGCGGGTCACCACCCGCCATGGAAACTAACTTGTTAGACGTGGAGGCAAAAACATTTACCCTTGGAACGGGATGAGAACGGAGATCAAAAGAAAAAAAATATGACTGAACATGTGCTTGAAACTAGCAAGGCTAAAAAGATGCAATTGGTGGGGAAAGGAAAAAAATTCATGTCCCCAAGTTGACACAAGGTAAAGAAATCGACAAAAGGGACCTTAGCTATTATACGCAACAGTCATTTCTTGGACGCTTTTGCGATAACTTAGTCCGTTTATTTGAATTCAGCGGCAAACGCATTACAGAAGATGCTCGTAAATATTTTTTAAAAAACCAACTAACCTTGAAAAGTAACTTTTTCTTAATAATAATGTTAGGAATATAAAACCTAGCTGGCCTGATGGCCCATCTTGAGCAGTGAAATAATATGCTTTCATTTATACAGACGGATAGATAATAAGAAAGATATTGACAAAAGACTGTGTTGTTCATATCAGCGAGCGACTGCATTGAAACAAAAAATGTCACTAATTTTCAAAAACTGCGACCTTGAGACTCAAGTGCTAAAATCTAGTTGGAAGGAAAGAGAAGGGGAATTAGTGGAAGCTGTGGCTAAAAATAACTTTAAAGGCAAAATTGTGTAGGGGACGGCAGAGTTGGTTCAAAAAACAAGTGTGTTTTTTTGTGAAACGCAAGACGGACCAACAGACAATAATACATACTTGACTGAGGTATGACTGAATTGACTTTTTGGTAGGAGGTTTGAATTTGAAAAGAAAAAAGGCGGTGATTGGCCACAGACAAACATATTATCGTCGCTCAGACGCGCATTTTTGCCATTCATCATAAGTTGTCCAGTAGTAGACACAGTAATTATTCAGTGGTGTATTTCCCAGAAGCTAATTGAAATATTTAGAGGGACGCCATACTAGAGCCAGCAGCTCAGCTGAGTTTTGCTAGCATATAACTGTGTTCTCTATTCATAATTCTGGTAAGACTGAAAGTATTTCTTTGTACATTTTAATATTTGTTTAATGTTTCGAGTGATTTGATACTGCCATATCATAATCTATCCCTTACAACAAGTAAGGATTCGCTCTAGACCCCCCGCCCCAGTTCAGGGTCTAGAGACAAACAAAATACATAAACTCCAGCAAGGATTATGAAGGGCGGATCAAGTGTTGAGATCAGTGAAACATATCACCTATCCTATTCAATGGCAAGAAGCTAATGAACATATTTCAGAATATGTAGTCTGGGGGAACTTATCCTATGTGAAACCAACTTGGTAAGGTGTGCTGTATGGTCAGAGAGATCTGACCCGTCTATGTGGTGTTGTTGTGTGTAGAGTTGTGTGCAGAAATGGTTTAGAGGATGGAATTCTGACACATGACCAATACTTTTATTTCAGAACTGTGAGTTTTTTTATTTGCCACCAAAGTGGTGTCAAATGATGTGTTGAAGAATACAAGAGTGGACCCGTGCAGTCTTATATTTTGGCAGAGCAGCCTTAATTTGCCCCCAAGCACGGAGAGGTGGGGGCCACCAGATTCCAGCACCAGAACTACTCATTCAAGATACGTGAGCGTCTGGCCTGCTGGAAATTCAACAACTTGTTTTCTAACACACCAACAATATTCCCATCAATAAATGGACAATGTTTAGTCGCCATAGACAGGGAGTGATGAGGCCACCCCAACAGCACATCCATTAATCGTTCTCCCAGATAAATTACGAATATAAACAGTAGTAATATTAACTAGTCTTGTAAAATACATATGTACACCCCTTTCATTGATTATGCTATATATTCATGCATTTTATTCAAAATTTCAAAACCTTTCATATGTTCTGACCAAATAAAACCTTGGTTCAGAACAAATAAACTTAAAGAAAATTTACTATCAAAATTTTACACAGCTTGAGTTAGTTCAGTGTGTTATAACATTTTATTAATATTATTAGACTTATTAACTATCTGTGTGTGTGTATGTAAACTACCACAACACATTACATATCAGTACCCTAGAATTTTAACGTAGCCACATTCATTAGTAAAAAAAGATAGGTGTGAGGTCGTAGTGGTAGCAAGAAGGGCCTTCTGTAAATTCACAACTACATTTATCTAAGGAGCCTTCACAGCTGACCTCATGCATCACACTAGGTAATATCACAATCATACAATACCATCAAAACCACTACATCTGTCAGTTTTCAGGGGAGGGGAGAACGAATGAACTTTATTGAGAAGGGAGAGAAGAGCAAGACTGTAGTCTAGTGGGCTTCAACGAGGTGTGATTTTTGTCTTGAATGATTGAATGTCACAGACACTTAAGTTTTTTGTCTTGAATGATTGAATGTCACAGACACTTAAGTTTTTTTGTCTTGAATGATTGAATGTCACAGACACTGGAGTTTTTTGTCTTGAATGATTGAATGTCACAGACACTGAAGTTTTTTGTCTTGAATGATTGAATGTCACAGACACTGGAGTTTTTTTGTCTTGAATGATTGAATGTCAAAGACACTGGAGTTTTTTTTGTCTTGAATGATTGAATGTCACAGACACTGAAATTTTTTGTCTTGAATGATTGAATGTCACAGACACTGAAGTTTTTGTCTTGAATGATTGAATGTCATAGACAATGAAGTTTTTTGTCTTGAATGATTGAATGTCACAGACACTGAAGTTTTTTTGTCTTGAATGATTGAATGTCACAGACACTGAAGTTTTTTTGTCTTGAATGATTGAATGTCACAGACACTGAAGTTTTTTGTCTTGAATGATTGAATGTCACAGACATTGAAGTTTTTTGTCTTGAATGATTGAATGTCACAGACACTGAAGTTTTACAACCAAGAACTTTTAATTTCGGTTCTTGCCTTCAGGGAAGTACCCAGTTTTTATTTTATTTTATTTAGTTTTTATGTGTCCTATCTAGCCTTCACTTTCTTTCCTTTCCTGACGAAGGCCTTGTGGCCGTAACGTAGACTATTTTCTTTGTCTTTTGTCCTCGTAAGACGAATCACCTTTTTTCGATTTTTTTTCAAACCCATCCAGGAAATTATGGAAAAAGTTAAAAGAAGAGACATCACAATTTTGATGGGTGACATGAATGCAAAGATAGGTACAGTCAACACCGGCTTTGAAGAAGTCACGGGAAAACAGGGGCTAGGAATAATGAATGAAAATGGGGAACTATTCCCAAACTTCTGTGCTTCAAATCAACTGGCTATAGGAGGAAGCATGTTTCCACATAAGAGAATACACAAGGCAACATGGATATCACCAGACCATAGAACAAAAAATCAGATTGATCATATATGCATAAACAAGAAGTTTAGATCATCATTGCAGGATGTAAAGGTATATAGAGGAGCAGATGTGGCATCAGACCACCACCTTCTGATAGCCAAAGTAAAAATGAAACTCAAGAGATATGCAGCAATGCAAAATTATAGACAATAATTTAATGTCGGACATCTAAGAAATCAAGAAACAAGAGACAAATTTGTGGTTACAATATCCAACAAATTTCAGGTGCTCCAACAGCTGGAAGATGCAGAGAATACAGAAGACTATTGGCAGCAAATCAAAACGGTATGGAATGAGACATGTAAAGAAATACTGGGGAAAAGGGAACGACAACAAAAAGCATGGATAACAACAGAAACCATCAGTAAGATAAAAGACAGGAAAAACAAGAAAGCAGATTTAAACACAAGCAAAACCAGAAGTTCCAAAGCCAAGGCTCAAGAAGTGTACACAGAAGCAAACAAAGAAGTAAAAAGAAGTATCAAAAGAGACAAGAGGAAATATATTGAGGAGTTGGCAAGAGAGGCAGAAGATGCTGCAGCCAAAGGTAATATGAGAGAACTGTATAACAGCACAAAGAAGCTAACGGAGAAATACAAACAAACAAGTTGCTTCATAAAAGACAAGAATGGAAAACTGATCAGCAATATACAAGAGCAAATGAAGAGGTGGACAGAATATTTTGAGGACCTTCTCAATAGACCAGCTCCACAAAACCCCTCGGACATCCAGCCAGCAGAAGAAGAGCTACAAATTAACGGTGAAAGACCAACGAAGAAAGAAATAAAGAAAGCCATAAAGCTTCTAAGAGATGGAAAAGCGTCTGGACCTGATGGCATTCCAGCAGAGGCCATCAAAGCAGATATCGACATGGCGACAGAGATGTTATATAAATTACTTGGTAAAGTCTGGGAAAAGGAAGAGATACCAGCAGAATGGAAGGAAGGATATCTGGTTAAGTTGCCTAAAAAGGGAAATTTACAAGAGTGCACAAATTATAGAGGAATAATGTTACTATCAGTGCCAGGAAAAGTATTAAACAGGATTATCCTTGAAAGATTAAAAGAGTCCATAGACAAGAAACTGAGAGATGAACAAGCAGGTTTTCAACAAAACAGATCCTGTCCAGACCAGATAGCCACTTTGAGAATAATAGTTGAACAAACTATACATCGGATTTGTGGACTACGAAAAGGCATTTGACAGTGTAGACAGAGAATCACTTTGGAAATTGATGAGGCATTATGGAGTTCCCCTGAAGATCATTAATTTAATAAAGAAAACATATGAAGACATGACATGCAGAGTTCTTCATGAAGGACAGCTTACAGAACCGTTTGGGATAAGAACAGGAGTGCGACAGGGATGCCTCTTGTCTCCATTTCTTTTCTTACTAGCAATAGACTGGGTTACGAGAACATCGACAACACACAACAGAAATGGAATCCAGTGGACTCTGACTAAGCAGTTGGATGATCTGGATTTTGCTGATGACTTAGCTCTTCTGTCCCATAACCGTAATCAGATGCAAGACAAATTGAAAACACTCGATGAGAGGTCACAGCAATTGGGTCTGAATATACACAGGGAAAAGACAAAGATAATGAGAATAAATGCAGGTAATGATAACAGGGTTGAACTTGAAGATACACCAATACAAGATGTAGAATCGTACACATATCTTGGTAGCAATATAGACAAAGTTGGAGGGACAGACAATGATATCAAATTAAGAATACAAAAAGCAAGAGGAGCTTTCATTGCATTGGGAAATATATGGAGATCAAGAGAAATCGGATCCAACACGAAAATAAGAATCTTCAACTCAAATGTGAAGTCAGTCCTATTGTATGGCTCTGAGACATGGAGAACAACAAAGACAACAACCAAAAAGCTACAGACTTTCATAAATGGGTGCTTGCGTAGAATAGAGGGATTAAAATGGTATGACAAGGTTACCAACGTGGAACTGATGACAAGAACTAGACAAGTGCCAGTGGAACAAGAGATGAGAAGAAGACGATGGAGATGGATAGGACACACACTGAGGAAACCTGTTGATAGCATTACAAGGCATTCCTTGTTCTGGAACCCCCAGGGCAAGAGAAGCAGAGGTAGACCAAGAAGCACATGGAGAAGAGAGCTGGAAACAGAGGTGAAAATGATAAGGAGAACGTGGAAAGAACTTGAGATGATGGCACGTGACAGGAGGACTTGGCATGTGTTTGTTGAAGGCCTATGCTCCTTTGGGAGTGGAGGGTTATGAATGATATTTTGAGGCATAAAATAATTCATTTATAACTATTGAATAACCAAGGAAAGTTTCTCGCTTTATTGGAAAGAAAGAGAAAATACGTTTAGAGTGCGGACTATCAAAGCCTAAAGAAAACTTATTCGTATACTCTTACCTACTAAACTTGACCAGACATAAGATGACTCCGACTTTTTTCAGAGACGTTTGCCTTACTAACAAACCTTCGCCCACGAAAATCATCATCATTTTGTTACCAAATTAAGAGATCACGAGAATAAAGTTTAAGAAAACGAGTTAAACAACTTTATTCCCAAGATGTTGAAGTTCAGCTTTTGAAGTTTATCTTCAATCTCGTTACAATTTGTTATTAAGAGATGTTTGAGGTTGTCAGGAACCTCATATGTACATTTTATTGTCCTTTAGGAAATCTGGCCCAGATCGTTGGCAGTTATGCTTTTTTTAAACTAGTCAACCCCAGATTGATACCACTACTTGAATTACATGTACCTGGTAACTGGAGATCCTTCCACACAGTAAAGTCAGATAAGTAATCTGAATGTGACGGTAGGATAAAGGTCGTAAGAAAGGACTGACACCTGTCACATCTGTTCTGACAGTAAAACTTTTGATAAACCTAACAGTAAAACTTCTTATCAATCAGTTCTGACAGTAAAACGTGATAAACCTAACAGTAAAACTTCTTATCAATCAGTTCTGACAATAAAACTTTCGATAAACCTAACAGTAAAACTTCTTATAAATCAGTTCTAACAGTAGAACTTTTGATAAACCTAACAGTAAAACTTTTGATAAACCTAACAGTAAAACTTTTAATAAACCTAACAGTAAAACCTTTTACAAATCAGTTCTGACAGTAAAACTTTTGATAAACCTAACAGTAAAACTTTTGATAAACTTAACAGTAAAACTTTTTATAACTCAGTTCTGACAATAAAACTTTCGATAAACCTAACAGTAAAACTTCTTATAAATCAGTTCTAACAGTAGAACTTTTAATAAACCTAACAGTAAAACGTTTGATAAACCTAACAGTAAAACTTTTAATAAACCTAACAGTAAAACCTTTTACAAATCAGTTCTGACAGTAAAACTTTTGATAAAACTAACAGTAAAACGTTTGATAAACCTAACAGTAAAACTTTTGATAAACCTAACAGTAAAACTTTTGATAAACCTTACAGTAAAACTTTTGACAAACCTAACAGTAAAACTTTTGACAAACCTAACAGTAAAACTTTTGATAAACCTAATAGTAACACTTTTGATAAACCTAACAGTAAAACTGTTTTTAAATTAGTTCTGACAGTAAAACGTTTGATAAACCTAACAATAAAACTTTTGATAAACTTAACAGTAAAACTTTTTATAAATCAGTTCTGACAGTAAAACTTTTGATAAACCTAACAGTAAAACTTTTTATAAATCAGTTCTGACAGTAAAACTTTTGATAAACCTAACAGTAAAACTTTTGATAAACCTAACAGTAAAACTGTTGATAAACCTAACTGTAAATCTTCTTATAAATCAGTTCTGACAGTAAAGTGTGATAAATCTACCATTAAAACTTCTTTTAAATCAGTTCTGACAGAAAAACTTTTGATAAACCTAACAGTAAAACTTCTTATCAGGGTTCATAGCAAATTTCTTCAAGCATTTTCCAGGCTTTTTCCAGGTTTTTCCAGGTCCAGCACGTGATTTTCAAGGATGGGAAACTCTAATATTTTCCTCATCTAATTTTCTCAGATATAATTATCACTTTGCTGACCAGCAATCCGGAGCATTACCGTCTCCCATTACCAAGGGTGTTTGCAGATTTCTTTAAAAAGAACTGTTTTTTTTTTTTTAAATTCATAAAAGATTGAAAAACAGACATCTTTTTCCAGTTTTTAGTGAATTTGTTCAACGTCAGCGCAATAAAATGTTAGTGACATGGATGGTAATGAATAAAATAAGCTTGATTGATGTATTGATTTAACGATTAACCACGTATATCAACATAAAAGGCTAATAAAATTGTGAATAAAATGCAAAAAAAAAACCTTGTATTTTTCGTGTTTGTCTTTTTTGAATGTATTCTGCGTCTGTGGCATCTGACAATGAGCGTTTGTAAATGTTTGAGTAGTTAAGTACCTCTAGTTGGAGTTTGTTCTGCTTTTTTCATTAACTGGGGTTGAAGTTATAGCTGTAGGCCTCTGCCATAGTCTTTGTCTGGATCGTTGATAATCCTTGACTGTGTGGTATAACTTGAAGCAGGGTATCAGGCATAGAGGTACATTGCAATCTGGGCAGTACATGCAAGTCTGGCTTCTGTTACCTGCAGCCTTACACACTTTACAGTCTGGTTTGTACCTTGCCCTTTCATATTTATCAATGAAGTGGTGCTCAGTAAGTCGTGTTGTTGTGACCCGTGGTTTTGAAGGTGTCACATTGCGTCGAAGAATAGCAGGTTCAATAAGAGTCATACTGACATCCTGATCTTTGCTATGATCTTTTTTGTAGAGTTGGCAGTGTTGTAGGTTATGTGCCCATTGACCAGGGCAGTTTCAACTAAGAAATGATATAAAAATAGGATCTGTGTGGGTAGGGGTAGCTTGCACCTAGTTGGCTGAAGTGGTCGACACCTCCCATACTTTTGCTGTATTTTTCTGCAAGCACTGGCTTCTGAATTGTTCTGCCCTAAAGAATTTGTCTTTCTAACTGTCTTGTTTATATTATCATTGGAGTGAACAGTAGATATAAGTTTAAATCTTTTTGTATCATGCCAGGTGACTGTCGGCATGCCTTATCTTCTGTCGCACAAAACACAGGATGATTTGTCTTTTTCAATTTGAGTTGTTTTTTCTTCAGTGCTACAGGAAAATGCTTCCTATTTTCAGCTACTGTTCCAAATGCACCAATCTGAATTTCAGGTCTTGAAATAAAGCTGAAAGCAAACTACCACAGAAGAGAATATGTCCCTTGTTGCGTATGAAATTTGAATTAAAACTATGGTGACTTTTCACTGAAAAAAAGAGTCCAAATAATCTCAGCTCTGAGAGTTTCTTCCTTGGTCACAAATGATGTCACATCTGTAGGTCTCCTAGTAGTGTTAGACGTTTTTGATATGTCCAAGGGAGTAGTGTTAGATGGTTTTGATGTTTCTGAGGGAAAAACTGCTCCTTGGAGTTGTGTTCTTTTCTGTTTAACCTTTAGCACGCTGCATTCTTTTCCCGAAAACTTGCCCTGCAGCTGCATTCTTTTTCACAACCCCCCGTTTTTATAGTGGGCGACTTGTAACGTCTATAGTTTTTGTGTTTCTTGGTCAATTGCTATCATTTTTGGAATTTATATAAATAAATGAATGATGAATCTGATGATATAAAATTTGTTTGTGTACATGTTAGATGTGATAGGAAGAGAGGAAAGGAAAGATGAAAAAAACGATAAAAAAATGTAAAAAAAAAAAAAAAAATTTATTTTATTTTAAAATTTAAAAAAAAAATAAATAAAATATCCAGCAAACGAAGTGTCCATATCTAAATTATCTCTTGCATCTCAATGAAAGTCATTTGACCAATACAAATCAAATGACGATCTTTTCGTTACACCCATCATCAGTAGCAAAGCAACAAACGTCCATGTCAGCAGTGACATTCGGCCGTAACCCTAAATCTTTCCGTTAAATCTAATCCTAACCCCTAAACTTTTACATACTAGCAATGACATTCCACTTTCGTTTCGATCTCTGTCATCAACTATATTCTGAGAACCGATATTAGCGCTTATAATGACAAAAATCTCATCCCCACCGCATGGCGTCAGAATCCAATAAAATTAGAGCGAAAATGGCCGCATGTTCGATGCCGATTCATTTCGATTAAAAAAATTCACAGAAAATAAACGCGAATTCACCCATTACTAAGACCGATCGGAAAGGAAGTTAACTCTCTCTCAGATAAGTTTAAAACTTAACATCCGGGGGTGAAGTCACGTGTACACACATTCTAATGCTAGAAAACGAAAATATCCGCTTGTCGACATATGTCGACAACAGCTGGGAGAGCATAGGTTACCTTCGTCAACATATGTCGACAGCAGCGTGCTAAAGGTTAAAAAAAAGAAAAATGGAACATACAAATAACTTATGAGTAGGCCTAAGCTATGTAAATTTACCAAGTCAAAGTTCTAAACGCATGAATAATATAGTCAAACAATATTTAACTAGAACAAAAGTTAATATATAGTAAGTGGGAGGGTGAAGGTATGATGATATCCTTATAACAGTACACTTATGATAAGTGAAAATCTATTAAATATCTAATTGGAAACATCTGGCCTTTACACACACACCCACTCCCCATCTTTACTATTTTTGTTTGATTTTTTTGTTGGGGTTTGTTTTGTTTTATTGTTTCTGTTTGTTTCGATGGAAAAAAATTTTTTTAAATTATTTTTTAAATTTTAAATAACATAGGCCTATGCACAAAATTGGTAATTTTCATTTATCCTAATTACAGTGATTTGACAGATGTCATGCCACTTTCATGTATCAGCGGTTATTCATGTTATCTGGAATTGAAAACATGTAGGCCTAGGCATATCCTAATTATAACCCTGCAGAGGAGAACGGGATATGTCTCTTCATAAATATAATAAAAAAGCATTCAAAATATATTTATTTCCAAAAAATGTGGTGAAATGAACAGTGGGACATGGTCTGATAACAGGGTAGGCTACAGGATATGGAATCGCTATCAATTTCTATTCCTGACCATCTTAAACTGTGTCAAACATATTCCGGTAAGCAGTTGTAAACCAAGAAATTTCATTCAAACACTAATTTTGGCCATGGTTAAAAATAAAACTGTAAATAGGCCTACATTGTAAATTACAGACGCAAGTGCAGTAGGCCTATCTATAAACTGCACTTATGTAAATATGTTTTATAAATGAATTTATTACTTCTTTTTTGTTTAAATTAATGAAGAAAAATATCCCGTTCAACCTCTAATGGGTTATAATTAGGATATATATTGTTTTCAATTCCAAATAATATGAACAACTGCCGATATGAGAAAGTGGCATCATATTTAACAAATCATTGTAAATAGGGACAATAACAATTATGCTTAGGATATTCGCTAAAATAAAATAAAAATCAAGAAACTCTGAACAAGAATAATAAAGTGGAGGGGTGTAAAGGCCTGGTGGTTCCAGTTATATAACTGACTTTAACAGATATTTAATTGACTTTCATCTGTTAAAAGTCATATGCATTGTAAGAACAGCATCAGACCTTCACATTCCCAGCCACTAGAATTTATTACTTACCTCAGTTGAAATGAACGATTTAATACAACTTGAATGCGTAGAGACAAGTTTTTGGTGTTTTTTTTTTTTGTTTTGTTTTTTTAAAAGTTTTGCCTCGTTTTGGCGAGGCGCGTCCCGTTCAACATAGTCGGTTATATTAGGGCGCATGTCCAAATATAAAAGACCCTTAGGTCTGAGGTTATACAGCAATTTTTTCCCAGTAGTTTTCGAGTAACAGACGCGAGAGCTAAAAATAAATCTGCGTTCACATCATTAACGCAAATCGTCGAAAACGCAAATCGCCGAAAACGCAAATCGCCGAAAACACAAACCACCGAAAATGTCTGGAAATGGATTTAGTGCGCAAAGGGAAGTAAAAATTCTACAGTAACTGAAGTTTAACGAAAAATACCACCAATATCTGAAAAATGGACTACTTTCGATTTGTAATTTTTTTCCAGGTCCGATGCGGAGAATTCAAGGCTTTTAGTCATTTTTCCAGGCTTGTCAAGGCCTGGAATTTTTCCCCCCGTTTTTCAAGGTTTTTCCAGGTCGCTACGAACCCTGTCTTATAAAATCAGTTCTGACAGCAAAACGTGATAAACCTAACAGTAAAACTTTTGATAAACCTAACAGTAAAACTTCTTATCAATCAGTTCTGACAGTAAAACTCTTGATAAACCTAACAGTAAAACTTTTTATAAATCAGATCTGACAGTAAAGCTTTTGATAAACCTAAAACTTCTTATAAATCAGCTCTGACAGTAAAACTTTTTATAAATCTGACAGTAAAACTTCTCATAAATCAGTTCTGACAGTAAAACTTTTTATAAATCAGTTCTGATAGTAAAATGTAATAAACCTAACGGTAAAACATCTTATAAATGTGTATGTCTTCTTCTTCTTCTTTGATCCTTAGCCACCGACTGTCAAAGCAGTTAGTGTCCATCACACCTGGTAGCGTCTTGAAGGGCAGCAACAAACTGCTTCCAGCTCTGATTCATTTTTTTGCATTTCGGCCTCCACAGTTCTCAAAGTTGTTTTTCGTCAGCCTCTCTTTCGCTTTCCTTCGGGGGTCCATAGCATAGCTATTCTTGTGATGGCATCAGGGTCCCTTCTGAGGACGTGGCCAACCCAACTCCAGCATCTACCTTCTATGATGGTGTACATGTCCTCTTGGTTACTCCGGGTAAGTAGTTCTTGGTTGGTGATGGTCTCCGGCCAAAAGATATGGAGAATTTTTCTTAGGCAGATTGTGTACTAACAGCAACATATTTTATAAACCTGTTCTGACAGTAAAATACCTTATAAACCTGTTCTGACAGTAAAACACCATATAATCCTGTTCTGATAGTAAAACCTCTTATAAATACATTCTGACAGTAATACCTCCAATAAATACATTCTGACAGTTACACCTCTTATAATCCTGTTCTGACAGTAACACACCGTATAATCCTGTTCTGACAGTAAAACACCTTATAATCCTGTTCTGACAGTAAAACACCTTATAATCCTGCTCTGACAGTATCACTTTATAAATGTGTTCTGACAGTAAGACACTTTATAATCCTGTTCTGACAGTAAAACACCATATAAACCTGATCTGACAGTAAAACACCTTATAATCATGTTCTGACAGTAACACCTTCTAATCGTGTTCTGACAGTAAAACACCTTATAATCCTGTTCTGACAGTAAAACCTCTTATAATCCTGTCGACAGTAAAATATTTGACAAACCTGCTTTAACTCTTTGACTCCAGACCAACGCTCTGAGCGTTGCAACATTCAACGCGCCATGCCAGTGCAACGCTCAGAGCGTGGTTTTTACCTTATCACGTATAAACCCTAAAAATCGTCCGTTTAATGCAGTTCATATATTAAAACTCGTAGAATGACTTCCGCTACTATTTAAACAACTAATTTGACTGTAGTTAATAAGCACATGTGCGTGTTTTGATGTTATTATCACAATTTGTGTGACAATTGGCGTGTTTGCGTTTTTCGTTGTTATTGCTAGAGAAATACATCACGCTTTATATTTACATTTTCTAAGTCTCCTAAGCAAATAATTGTATCAAACTACTTTGAAACATTGCTGACATTGATGATGATTGTTTGGTAGTCACAGTTTGTTGTCAAAATATGGAATCGGTGCAGAAAAGCTAGACACATTAGATTTAGTTGATGAGTGGGCGTAGTCATATTCTGGCCGATCAAAAAGCAACAAAACTAGACCTACCGTAACATCTAATCACTAGTTCTTGGTAGAAGATGAAGCTAGGGATACTATTAAAACATTAAACAAGAGTAAAAAAGTTTTTATATGACGTTATTCTTCTTTATTTGTTTGAAAATTACATAATGCACGACTGCATAATTTATTTTTTTCTTACAAAGGACCACAGAAAAACTGGTGTGAATAACACTAAATGTACTAATTGTGGCCATAAGCATGTTTTTTTTACTTTGTATATGGATTAACTTGACGTTTGAAGACTAAAAAGAAAGTTTACAACAGTAATTTGTCTTTGGTAAGATCGTATTCTACAGTTAACTTTTTAGTGTTTTTCAATTTTACATGTAAAATGTTTTAAGTATAACAAACACACTTGTGTTAATACTACCAAAGACACTATATATTACAATTCTCTATCCATTTCCCTACAGTTTGGTATATAATAAGTACATGTTCACAGAAAAAGATTAACATAAAATTTACACTAAAAGTCAGTACACTTCACCGTTTAGAATTCTTCAAAAAATAATTATGGCACAGGGTGGAAAATAATTATGGAATCAAAGAGTTAACAGTCAACTACTTTATGATAGTTTAAAATGTATAAACCAAACATGGAGGGAGGGTTGTCAAATGCAGCCATGCCATACCTGTTTGCCATCATGAGAGATGATCAAAACTTCCAGCACTCTGTCCACTTGTTCTGTTCTTTTAATAAACTCCATACAGACACTTCCACTGTCCATGACATGAACCTACACAACAGAAAGATAATAACAGCAGCAGATATATTTGATGATCATATCAATTATCTTGGCAGCAGCAGCACTGTATTTTAAATGCTGATCTCTCATCTTACACAACATTTCCATTCCATGATCGTATCAATTATCTTGCCATTAGCAGCACTGTATTTTAAATGCTGATCTCTCATCTTACACAACATTTCCATTCCATGATCGTATCAATTATCTTGGCAGTAGCAGCACTGTATTTTAAATGCTAATCTCTCATCTTACACAACATTCCCATTCCATGATTGTATCAATTATCTTGGCAGTAGCAGCACTGAATTTTAAATGCTGATCTCTCATCCCATCTTACACAACATTCCCATTCCATGATCTCATCTCTGATCTTACACAACATTCCCATTCCATGATCTCATCTCTCATCTTACACAACATTCCCATTCCATGATCTCATTTTACACAACATTCCCATTCCATGATCTCATCTCTTATCTTACACAACATTCCCATTCCATGATCTCATCTCTCATCTTACACAACATTCCATGATCGTATACTGGACAGCAAAGAATAAAGCAACTGTACCTCAGCAGGCATATCATAAATGACAACTAAAGAGGGTTGTGGTTATGGCTGTGGTTGTGGCTGGCAACCTCACTAAGTAAAAACAAATTTCTACAGAAACTATCCCTGCATAGGTTTATGAAGAACTTTCCTGCCGGCGAACTTAACTACAGTAGCTGTCTAGGTTTATGAACAACTTTCCTGCAGGTGGACTTAACTACAGTAGTTGTCTAGGTTTATGAACAACTTTCCTGCAGGCGGACTTAACTACAGTAGTTGTCTAGGTTTATGAACAACTTTCCTGCAGGCGGACTTAACTACAGTAGCTGTCTAGGTTTATGAACAACTTTCCAGCAGGTGGACTTAACTACAGTAGTTGTCTAAGTTTATGAACAACTTTCCTGCAGGCGGACTTAACTACAGTAGTTGTCTAGGTTTATGAACAACTTTCCTGCAGGTGGACTTAACTACAGTAGTTGTCTAGGTTTATGAACAACTTTCCTGCAGGTGGACTTAACTACAGTAGTTGTCTAGGTTTATGAACAACTTTCCTGCAGGCGGACTTAACTACAGTAGTTGTCTAGGTTTATGAACAACTTTCCTGCAGGCGGACTTAACTACAGTAGTTGTCTAGGTTTATGAACAACTTTCCTGCAGGCGGACTTAACTACAGTAGTTGTCTTAGTTTATGAACAACTTTCCTGCAGGCGGACTTAACTACAGTAGTTGTCTAGGTTTATGAACAACTTTCCTGCAGGTGGACTTAACTACAGTAGTTATCTAGGTTTATGAACAACTTTCCTGCAGGTGGACTTAACTACAGTAGTTGTCTAGGTTTATGAACAACTTTCCTGCAGGCAGACTTAACTACAGTAGTTGTCTAGGTTTATGAACAACTTTCCTGCAGGCAGACTTAACTACAGTAGCTGTCTAGGTTTATGAACAACTTTCCTGCAGGCGGACTTAACTACAGTAGTTGTCTAGGTTTATGAACAACTTTCCTGCAGGCAGACTTAACTACAGTAGTTGTCTAGGTTTATGAACAACTTTCCTGCAGGCAGACTTAACTACAGTAGTTGTCTAGGTTTATGAACAACTTTCCTGCAGGCAGACTTAACTACAGTAGCTGTCTAGGTTTATGAACAACTTTCCTGCAGGCGGACTAAACTACAGTAGTTGTCTAAGTTTATGAACAACTTTCCTGCAGGTGGACTTAACTACAGTAGTTGTCTAGGTTTATGAACAACTTTCCTGAAGGTGGACTTAACTACAGTAGTTGTCTAGGTTTATGAACAACTTTCCTGCAGGGGGACTTAACTACAGTAGTTGTCTAGGTTTATGAACAACTTTCCTGCAGGCGGACTTAACTACAGTAGTTATCTAGGTTTATGAACAACTTTCCTGCAGGCGGACTTAACTACAGTAGTTGTCTAGGTTTATGAACAACTTTCCTGCAGGCAGACTTAACTACATTAGCTGTCTAGGTTTATGAACAACTTTCCTACAGGCGGACTTAACTACAGTAGTTGTCTAGGTTTATGAACAACTTTCCTGCAGGCGGACTTAACTACAGTAGTTGTCTAGGTTTATGAACAACTTTCCTGCAGGCGGACTTAACTACAGTAGTTATCTAGGTTTATGAACAACTTTCCTGCAGGCGGACTTAACTACAGTAGTTGTCTAGGTTTATGAACAACTTTCCTGCAGGCGGACTTAACTACAGTAGCTGTCTAGGTTTATGAACAACTTTCCTGCAGGTGGACTTAACTACAGTAGTTGTCTAGGTTTATGAACAACTTTCCTGCAGGAATTCAAACTCTGGAGTCAGAATCATTCAGAATCAGGAGAATGTGAGAAAAATCATGACGGTACTGCAGGTTTGATGGAGCCATATGGAATATTAAAAGTCTTTAATCGTTCAGAGAAACAGTATGATTTGTGTTACACAGGATATCTGGGAGATGGGGATTCTAAAAGTTACAAGACAGTAGCACAGCATCAGCCACCCATTTACCATGGCAAAACTATAAGAAAGCTTGAATGTTGCGGACATGTTCAAAAGCGAATGGGGAAGAGACTTCTGGATAAAGTATCAGAAAACAGATGCAAGAAGTTCACAGAGAATGGGAAAACTTATACCGGCATAGGTGGAATAGGTAGATTAACCAAGTTAGCCATAAAACGGATTCAAGGACACTATGGGGCAGCCATACGCAGAAATGTAGGAGATGTTCCAGCAATGAAGAAGAGCATATGGGCAATCTGGAAACACAGACAAGGAATACATGAAGACTGTGATAGTTGGTGCCCTGTGAAGAAAGACCCAGCTGCAGATAATAAGAATCAACTTCCTGAATTTGTGTGTTCTATTATTAAAGAAGTTTTTGAGGAACTTGCAGCTGATACCCTTCTGGAAAAGTGTGCTCATGGTGGGACTCAGAATTCAAATGAATCATTTCATAACCTCATATGGTATAGGTGCCCAAAGAATGTTTTCATTGGAAAAAGTAGGCTGCAAATAGCTGTAAATGATGCAGTGATTGTGTACAACTGTGGGGAACTGAGGAGAAAAAACATCTTTGATAATTTAGGTCTAAACTTTGGTAAATATGCTTTTCAAATATTTGCGCAAATTGACAAAAAGCGCATACAGTCTGCTGAAATAGAGAATTTAATGAAAAGTAAGCTGCAAAGTATGAAACAACCCATGATATCAATAAAGGAAAATACCAGAGATGATTCCTACATAGCAGGGGGATACTGAGGTGAGTAAATTTTGTGTAAAAGTGTAATTCTTCCCTTTTTTTCTTCATTTTCTCAAAACCGCATTTTTCACACAAATATGGGCACGTTGCCCATGATTTCTCAAAAACTATTAGTGATACAGTAATGAATTTTTGGTCTAGTTTATGAACAACTTTCCTGGTCACATGCTGTACACATAGTGCCCATAAAATTATACTAAAATAAAGCATATATGTTAACAAACTACAAAACTGTTAAGAAATATCTAAGTTACCCCCCTAAAAAGTTACAACTATTTGTCAAACGGTATGTTAAAATCCAAAAAAAATCAGTTATCAAACCAATCAAAATTATTTTAGTATACAATCATTATCATATATGAACAAATGAAACAGTCAAATGTCATAACTGAAGCTGTACTCACATTTGAGATATCTTGGGCAACAAAATACCCCAAAAAAGCCAAAATTTGCCTTTTTTCTACTGTTTTTCCCCCTCACACTGCCAGTTTTCAGTACATACCTTGATGTTTTGTATTTTTTTCAGTCATTTTGCTTGTATAAATGACCAGATATAGCTATTATCTTATAATTCTGTGTTTTTCATTTTGGGGGTTTAACCTCCCCTTAACTACAGTAGCTGCCTCAAGCTTCTTAAGGAGCAAAAACAAACCAAAAACATGTCACAAAGAAGAAATTCTCTTCTAGACGTTACTGTGTGATAACCAGTGTAGCATCTTATCCATACAATCTTCTTCTACATAACCAGTGTAGCATCTTATCCATACAATCTTCTTCTACATAACCAGTGTAGCATCTTATCCATACAATCTTCTTCTACATAACCAGTGTAGCATCTTATCCATACATTCTTCTTCTATATAACCTGTGTAGCATCTCATCCATATATTCTTCTTTTACATAACCAGTGTAGCATCTCATCCATACACTCTCCTTCTACATAACCAGTGTAGCATCTTATCCATACATACTTCTTCTACATAACCAGTGTAGCATCTTATCCATACATACTTCTTCTACATAACCAGTGTAGCATCTTATCCATACATACTTCTTCTACATAACCAGTGTAGCATCTTATCCATACATACTTCTTCTACATAACCAGTGTAGCATCTTATCCATATATACTGTGATGCTGTACTGTAATTCTGTCCTTTTAACAGGCCCGATTCTGTTCTTCTATTTGAGTTTTCACCAGTCTTCTTCTCTTTGTAACTATATGTGTTTACCATGTTTCTTCTCCTTGAATTATATCGAGTTTAGTCTTTTTCTGTTGGTCTAATAATTACGTTTTTAATAGTAACTACAGGGGAGTTATATTAGTTTTGGGACCCCATGATGCAGCAATAGTGAATGCAGTCAGCGACCCATAGCTGTACTGCTTGCATCAGGACCAGCGAACCAGAGCTGGTCAAGACCGCACTCCACCTCCACGTGGTGGTCCTGGAAACAGTCTGCAGCAGTGCAGTCTGGCTGAGCGAGTGCGGATCGCAATGGGCAGGCAAACCCGGTCCGTAAAAAATGCCGTGCTGAAGTCGGATGTGTCGACCGAAAGGTGCAGATATCACAGCTTAGGCGTAAACAGACACAACGCAACCACCGTCCTTTTCAGGGTGAACGAGGAAGAAGAAGAAGATATTAGTTTTCACCAGTTCGTTTTTTTCACCAGTTCTTTTTTCGCTAGAAAATCGCGATCTGGGAATCTCAGTTTCTTTGTTAAAAAGAATCGCTGTCATCACGTAACGTGATGCAAATTTTGGACACACGGTCTGCACATTGTTTTCAAATTTATTGGCAGAGGCTCGGGTGTTTAAATTTTGTAAGGGTTCATTGGCTGTAAGAGGTACGCCAGTGTGACGTAAGGAATAAGTTTGCGCGGTTTGGTTTAAGATATATACGCGTGTCGATTAAGTCAAATTGTCTTTCTTCCGAAGAATTAGAGCCACGAGGAGCTACGTCATAAGCTCTTGCTCTTCAGTGAGATATGTGACTTATTGGGTAAGCCATAATTCTTTAAGCGTGATGCTTGTAATTCGCTTCTTATAGAAACTAGACTGTTTAAGTATAAGCTTTTCTCAGTAAGTTTTAATTTATTTCGTAAATCGAAGCGCCATCAATTACGATCTCAGTGGAAGGATGAAATGTAAGAGGCGCAGAGAATAATGATAATAGCCGTAGCTAGGAGTGGGTAAGATTGTATGACCTGTAATGTGAACTCCTTAATATTTAATAGACGGTCTAATTGTTTAAATAAGGTTGGAAGGAAAAACCCGCAGCTTTGATTTATGATAAACTGCTGTATTTAAACGGGAGCAGGATTTTGTAATTGTAAGCACGTGGGCAGGGATTGTATTGAGTTTAAATTCGGGAATGTTACCCAGAGAAGGGCGAAGTAACATCAGGGTGAACACAGGAATGTGAATTTAACTACGGGGGATTCATTGATAACCTCAGTTGTTTACCATTTAATTGCAATTAATACGCTAGCATAATTTTGGCGTACGTTAATTTTGTGTGGAATTTTATTATTGTAACTTTTGTATGGTGTACTTTTACTGTGTATTTAGTTACCTCAAGGTGTAATTTATATATGTCTGATAAGGGAATTTCTTTTACATAGACGGGAGGTTCCCCTTTCTAGATTTAAATTTGTAGTGATAAATGTACACCAAGAGAAAGTAGCCCAAAGTATTTTCGGACAGGGATTTCCTCAGTGTGAAAAGAATGTTGTGACACGTAGCTAGTCAGGCAGAACTAATGATCTGAGCCAGACGATGTTTACTGGAATGGGAGAGAGAGGGAAGATTGACCTTTTGGGGCATAAATATTTTGTATCGTGGTCCATAGCATGAGATAGAGAAGGGGAGCTGGAATTGATTTAAAGTGGGAAGGGAGTTAAGTGTTTGAGATGTGTAACTTTTTATATAGCTGTTGCGTTGTTTGTTCCACAGCAAGAGTTTTCGCGGTCTGTAGGAGGGGCAACAAGCCTCAGTCCTTTACAACAGCAAGTTGTCATCTCAGGAGCATATCGCTCGAGAGATCAGGAAAAGTGCCAGAAATACCATATGTTCCCCAGGTAGCAAAGACAATCTTCAGCTGGAACAGGATTTGTCTTATAATCCTGAGCTCTTAAGCTCATTATACCACTCCGACAACAGCACGTGGCTGGGAGATTGGTCAAAAGTTATACAGCCATAATAAAGCTGTATGTCCCTAAACCTTGAGCGGGTTAACAGGGCAAGTAAGAAGTTGGTCAGCAGCCGTGAAGCTTCTACAAGTGAATCAAGTACCTCAAGCGTGAAAATCAAGTCATCATTTTCAGAAGTCAGAACAAAGGAGACAAGGTGATCATTCCTGGTTCTGACAAGTCAACGAGAGAAGGTGTAAACGGAGACGCCACCTCAGCAGATGTCAAGAGTGTCAGAGAGGCACTGAAGCAAAGAAAGAGGGAGAGAGATAGAGAGAGGAAATAGACAGGACCAGTAGGGTCTTTTATTATCCATTAGATGGATCGACTCTGAGCAATAGTTGTAATCTCAGTCTACTAGAGTAGCAGCCAGTGGTGTTAAATTAGCGGCGCGTGTCTCGCCTAAATAGCCTGGAAACTGTGTGTGTAGAAAAATAGTTTAGGCAGTGTCAGCAATCAGGACAGTAAGAAATAGATTGTAGGAGGGAGTGGTGGCTAAAGTTGATGCCCCCACCCATTAATTGTGGTTAACTCAGTAATCATTCTATTTTTCCCCAGCAGGGTGAAAGAAGGAGTGAAAGTGGTTGTTTCTATTATCTACCAATTTAATTGTTTTCCTTGTTTTCAGGTCTGTACAACATTGCATATTATTGATTTTGGTTCTATGTGATTTGATTCTGTTGTTGATTATATTTTGGTTTTTTTTGTTTGTATTAAAACTATATAAATGTTCACTGGATCAGGTTCTCTAATTTATAGCTAACTATACGGTACCTGTATGTTGTCTGTATAGTGGTGTCTGTGGTCCTGATTTATACCTTATTTCCTATATTGGCAGTTAGGGGGGGGGGGGGGGGGGGGGGTTGAGGTTATAGCATAAATTTTTAGTCACAAGTGGCAAGGAAGAGTTAATCCAGGTTCTCAACCTTGAGCCAATAGCCTCATCTGTCCACAGTCATTAATATTTTCACATCAAAATCTATCTTCTCAGTCTATCTCATACTAGGGTCTTGTCTATACACTGGACACACTCTAAACTTAAAACCACTTCGTGACACATACTTCTTCTACATAACCAGTGTAGCATCTTATCCATACATACTTCTTCTACATAACCAGTGTAGCATCTTATCCATACATACTTCTACATAACCAGTGTAGCATCTTATCCATACATACTTCTTCTACATAACCAGTGTAGCATCTTATCCATGCATTCATTCTCTAATATACTGCATGATAACCAATGTAGCATTTTATCCATACAATCTAACAATGTCAATCACACACTGAATCACTAATCTATGCATAGTAAAACATCTCATCCACATAGTGGAATATTCATCCAAAATTGTAAGTGGAATTTTTCATCCAAGCACTGTAAAACCTCATACACATAGTGGAACATTCATCCACAAACTGTTATACCCCATCCACACAGTAGAATTTTTTATCCATGAAATTATGTCTTATCAACACTGCAGAATATTTCATCTACATCTCAAAGTTCGCATCTTTGTGCACTAACCAACAACAGCAAATCTAACAACTCATGCACTTTGTACTATCATCTTGTCCATTGTGCTGCACTTTTACAACATCTGTACACGTTCCTTGGAAGAAAAAAAAGTATAAGAGCAGTCAGCAATAAAATCATTGTATTGACATTAGATACTGGAGACTTTCTTTCTTTCTCACCACAGCATTCTTGATCTGCTGTCTAATCGGACGTAATCTCAACGTATTCAGTGGAGCTCCTAAACTGTGGGATTCTAGTATGGCTTGACTATCACTACTTCTAGCAAGTGTCTTTCTGGCTGGCATTAGACAACGCTGGACCTCTTTTTCTGATAATCTGACTTGTCTTTCAGCTGCTTCAGGGCTTGAAAACTGGAAAGATCAACATTAGACTATATATCATTTTTGTATTCTAAGTGGAGATGGACTAGAGATGCTGTCAGGAAATAACAGATCAGTGTAGCTAGAGATGCACTTGACTGGACACACACCCCCCTCCCCTTCCAGGAGGAGAGGAGAGTGGGGAGACCAATAAACCTGGAAGAAGGACAGTAACAGATGAAGACATAGCAATCAGTCCTCATTGGCACAGCTAAAGAAGACAGCCCAAACTGAATGGACAGCAACAACTGCAGCCTTTTTGTTTCATAGATAACGACAAGTGATGATGGTCATAATTACAGTTCCCTCCATATTGTTGCAGTCAATGGAACACCTAAGAAAATAGATAAACATTAGTAAAGTAGTGGAACCACTGCAGGATAAGGTTAAAAAATTCACAGCCAGCAGGCATAATAAAGAATAATCACAACTTTGAAACCAGACTCCACAAAAATATCATGTTTGGTCTTTATTTGTACACTAAGATGAGACAAAAAGAATAAGATATAAATGAGTATTATAGGTTGAAGTTATCAGAAGATACTGGAGTTTATAGGTTTTGTCTTCAAAATAAAGACATTTTCAGTCTTTGCAAATGAGCAGGAAGGATGCTAATTTGTGCACGTAAACAGGCTAAAAATAATTCACTGCTGCATAGCTCACATAGATCGCTTACCAAAATATAACTAAAGTCATGAAACGTTAAAATTTGATTGGAGCGACGCTAAGGTATTATACGAACTACTTGGCAAAGTCTGGGGGAGAGAGAGAGGAAATACCAGCACAATGGAAGGAAGGTTATCTGGTCAAGTTGCCTAAGAAGGGAAATTTACAAGAGTGCACAAATTATAGAGGAATAATGTTACTATCAGTGCCAGGAAAAGTATTAAACAGAATCATCCTTGAGAGATTAAGAGTCCATAGACAAGCAACTGAGAGATGAACAAGCAGGTTTTCGACAAAACAGATCCTGTACAGACCAGATAGCCACATTAAGAATAATAGTTGAACAAAGTCTGGAATGGAATTCACCGCTATACATCGGATTCGTGGACTATGAAAAGGCATTTGACAGTATAGACAGAGAATCACTCAGGAAATTGATGAGGCATTAAGGAGTTCCCATGAAGATCATTAACTTAATAAAGAAGACCTATGAAGACATGACATGCAGAGTTCTTCATGAAGGACAACTTACAGAACCGTTTAGGATTAGAACGGGAGTGAGACAGGGATGCCTCTTGTCTCCATTTCTTTTCTTACTAGCAATAGACTGGGTTATGAAAACATCGACATCACACAACAGAAATGGAATCCAGTGGAATCTGACTAAACAGCTTGATGATCTGGATTTTGCAGATGACTTGGCTCTTCTGTCCCATAACCATAATCAGATGCAAGAGAAAATGAAAATTCTCGATGAGAGGTCACAATAAGTGGGCCTGAAAATACACAGGGAAAAGACAAAGATTATGAGAATAAATGCAAGAAATGATAACAAGGTTGAACTTGAAGAAACACCACTAAAAGATGTAGAATCGTACACATATCTTGGAAGTAATATAGACAAAGTTGGAAGGACAGACAGTGATATCAAAATAAGAATACAAAAAGCAAGAGGAGCTTTCATTGCATTGGGAAACATATGGAGAACAAGAGAAATCAAGTCCAACACAAAAATAAGAATCTTCAACTCAAATGTGAAGTCAGTCCTATTGTATGGCTCTGTGACATGGAGAACAACAAAAACAACAACCAAAAAGCTACACACTTTTATAAACGGGTGCTTGCGTAGAATAGAAGGACTGAAATGGTATGACAAAGTCACAAATGTGGAATTGATGACAAGAACCAGACAAGTGCCAGTGGAACAAGAGTTGAGAAGAAGATGCTGGCGATGGATAGGACACACATTGAGGAAACCTGTTGATAGCATTACAAGGCAGTCCTTGTTCTGGAATCCACAGGGAAAGAGAGGCAGAGGTAGACCAAAAAACACATGGAGAAGAGAACTGGAAACAGAGGTGAAAATGATGAGGAAAACATGGAAAGAACTTGAGCGGATGACACAGGACAGGAAGACTTGGCTTGTGTTTGTTGAAGGCCTATGCTCCTTGGGGAGCTAAAGGGCATTGATTGATTCCAATCAAAGTGTAGGAATTGATTTAGTAGTAAAATAATACATCGAGCTAATACTCCATCCCTAGCAGACCTCCCACAGATTTTAAAATGTTAAGAACTATGTCAGGCAGCGAGATATCGCGGAGCAGATTTGTCTGCAGGCCTTTGTAAAATTTAGACTTTGTGACAGTTCTAAGCAAGTTATAGGTTACTGCGAGATATTGCTATTCAAAAGAATGTCTTCTTTTGATATCTGATTCGCGAAGCAGTGCAAATAATGTATAGAATCATTTTTTAAAGTGCTGGTCAAGATTTCCAGGAACTTCATGTGTGACGATTCATATATGCAGTAAGTTGAACCATTTTTGCAAGTTTAGAACTGTTGAAACATTTTAATTAATGCTGGAAAAGTCAAGTGAACTAAACAAAAATAAAACTGGCTCCAAAGGAACATCATTAAACTGAGAACTTCAACTTAGTCATCATGTAGGAGCAATCTTTGATGTCCATTATACTACAAGAACTGCCATCAACGGTACATTATTAAACTGAGAACTTCAACTCAGCCATCTTGTAGGAGCAATCTTTGATGTCCATTATACTACAAGAAGAATGGCCAGCTTACACAGTACCATTAGATGTGATTCTGAGTAATACTGCAGCATTAAATAGTTAACCAGAAGACATACTGAATCAAGATGAAAAAAGAAGTAGTATTAGTTCATATTCAGTGAAGACATTTGATTCACAATGGGCTGATGTGGCATACGAAGACATTTGATTCACAATGGGCTGATGTGGCATACGAAGACATTTGATTCACAATGGGCTGATGTGGCATACGAAGACATTTGATTCACAATGGGCTGATGTGGCATACAAAGACATTAGACAGCCCAGATATAAATTGGAAAGCATCATGGTAGAAGATCAAATCATATTATCACAATACGAATTGTTACCAGTAAATGATGTTGAACTTATTGATGTTCCTGTACCAAGTTCAGACGTACAATTAACTGCCAGTAAAAGTATTCAGCCCAATTAAAGACCATGAATATCAATTGGGCAGATCTCCTGAAATGCTTTGTTCCGGACATGTCTACGTTGAATGCTTGACATGTACTGTTTTATGAAGAATTAAAATTTAACAACATGGAAATTTCTCTAAGAAAGCCAAATATATCACCTTACAAAATAATTGGTCATGAAAATACTTGAAACCCAGACGCCCTCACCAAGAACCTGAGGTTATCTACCACACACCACCATATCACAAGGCAAAATAAAAATTCTTCATACTTCGATCTTACCTACTCAAGCGATAGATTGCTATTCGAAGTGACTGGAAATATTAGTAACTGTTTGGAAATCCCATCCATGAATAATGAAGACTCCCTCTCCATCTCCGACCCCCACACTTCAACAGCTACAATAAAAGAAAAAACCAAAAGTGAAGAGCACTGCCAAATATAACATTAACTGGTGTCATTCTTGACAAGGAGAAATAGCAGATAAGCTAGGAAGTCTGGAAGCACCATGCGACAATTAAAAAAAAAAAAAAATAGGGACTCATGCTGCTACAATATCTCAGTATTAAGAAACCGAAAAAAAAAAAAACAAAGACAAAAAAATCGTAAGTCAAACAAACACCATGCATGTCACAGAAGGCAACTCAGGAGGTTTGACAATGGTGCCTGCTGCTCCACAAATGCCCATTACAAAAACTTAAATAAATGCCAGTGGAAGACGACAACTGAACCAAGCAGCTTGATCTATATACAAACAAAGAAAAAATATCATGGAAGTCAGTTTGACATAGGAACAACAGAGTAGTCAGCCACAAACAGAAACTAAAGACACAAGATGAAGTTGATTGGTTATCCTGAAACGTCTAGTGCTACAGCAGTGATCTTCCTTTGTAAAACCGACTTCTACATCATATTTACAACTGTTATCTACTATCATTTGACTGCAGTCCCCCTATAGTTTATCTATACATCAGTAGACCTATTCGGGATGAAAGCTAAAGACTTTAACAAGTCTTATTCACAAATTCTATTGTCAAGTAGAAGCTTCCACTAAACAAATGAGCTGAAACAACAAGAAACTATGGCACTCAGAAGTGGACAAGGGCTGAGACTTAAATTCTCACCTGCATTGGCAGTTCTTCATATACAAGTTCTGCTGGCTGTGAATTTTTTAACCTTATCCTGGTTTCATCTTTGGCCAGGTAGTTTTGCACCTTGGACAGAAGTTCTTGTGTCTGCAGGTTTGCAGGGTCCATTGAGAGCAGCTGTTTCTGCTGACGTTTACAGAGACTACCTGTCTGGGAGTTTGATTCAAAGTTTAAGACCTTCTTCGTGGAGTTGAGACTGACATCTGTATCACTCCGACCAGTGACAATGGGTTCAAGGTTATGATGTGAGCATGAGGACCCTTCAGATTGCATAGTGAGAGAGGGATGTCTGTCACTGCTGTTTGAATGCACACTGTTGCAGTAGTTATCTGATGAGTCAGTGTAAGAATTAGTGCTGCCACTCGCACTGTGCTGAAATGCACGCAGGGGCCGAGATATTAGACTCGGTGAATTGTTAAACCTACATTTATCTTCATATTTACAAGGATCAAACGTTTGGTCTCCCCTTTCTCTGCTCTGAAGACTGAGTGCCTCAGCTCTGATGGCTGATGGAGCATTACTTCCCCCAAGTTTACCACTAGAATGTTGTTCACTGTGACCTCTACAAACACCAGGTTTGCTCTCTGCTGCCACATTCAAATCAAAATTTGCCTTCAGTGGGCTGGACTTGTACCTACTGTTGTCTCTCATGGCTACTTTGGTTCTTCGAAGTTCTTCCTCATTGTGACTAAAGGATTAGAAAAAATACACACAGTACATACGGTTGCATAAGATAAAAAAATCAACCAAAAATATTTCTTCTCCAGAATTAAAAAAACAAAAAGTTTTACATAAATAAAGACAAACTACTGCGTTAGATGATAAAAAAAGTTCCGTAATCCAGTGTTGACAAGGGTTAGATAGTTTTGCCCTTAAGTATTTTCTACTACTTCTGTTGTTAACCTTTTTTTTTTTTTTTAACTACACCAAGTTTTTTAATTCTTTAAAGCAGAGTGAAAATGAGAAAATTGCATTAAACATTCTGTTGTAACTGAAGACAAATAAATAATTCTAAAGAGATTTATGAACAGTTTGCGCACCAATTTCTAGGAAACTGAGAATTGTGAGCAAATCGGCTTTTGCAATGCTAAAATAAAACAAAAAATAGACTCAAAGACCATCTATTCAACAAACTATACAGACAGACATGTGTCTTTGCAGGAAAGACAAGCAGAACAAACTCTCCAAGAATGTCAGCTCTGTGAGACTTGCAGAATGTCATCAATTCTATCAAGAGAGATTCAGTATGGACAAGAGAGAAGCCTGAGATAGATCATGAGATCAAATGTGTTTAGAAGGCTGGGTCAAGTCAAACAAATAGAGGCTCACAATGAAACAAGAATGGCACAGGCTGAGAAAATCAAGGTACAAGACCAGGTAAAGATGGATAAGCTACAAAAAGGTGGATCTAAAACAGCTGGGGAATTGTAAACAGTAAGGATCAAGGCAAACAGACTATGTCTGCCCACTCACCTGAAACTATCAGTGTTCGATAACAGCTGAAGATGATAACATAATATTTTACTGTCCTGCCCACACAGTAATCAGAAGCAACGAAGGTCAAGAGAATTTCAAGTCCACTTAGTAAAATCATTCAACATAAGCTTCACTCACATGAGTTACAGACCTTAAGAATGTGTTAATAGAGGTAGTAGACGACACAGAAATTGAAAAAAAGATGTAGACAGGTTGTTGCCATGGCCAACCATCTGAGTGTTTAGGGATATGTAGATATCTATGGAAAGGCATTAACAACTCAGTGCAAATTTTTTTTTTCTAATGGCTTGTTCATTTATAGGTCGCATTTTTTACCGATTACTTCCATATATGTGTGACGATATTCTCAATACAATAGCTAAATTAGATAATATTGTAGAGCATAAAGTCAAAAATAAGATAGAAAATAAAAATTGAGTCAAGCGTAGTATTCTCCTACGCCCGCCCGCATGTCGATTCTGATAAACCTAATAGCCGAATGAAAGATACTGTCTTTTAGAAAAAAAACTTCGTCCTTTAGAGTTTCTAATTGTAACTCAAATTTTTAAAAAATAAAAAATAAATAAAAATATGGAATTATGAACCATAATACATAGGGCCATAAAAATTATATATTCGGATGCCTTATGATGTCCTGAGCAATAATATGGTGTCAGTTACCCACTAGTACAAAAAAAGAACCAAAATAATGGCAATAATATTATGTATGATAAGACGGACTGACGAGAAAAAAGATCACGCCTGCTTAATTTTTTCATGACATATTTTGAAAAAAGCTTTGGGTAAATAGGACTAAAAGGTACCAAGATTTTGATTGGCTGTAGTTTAAAGGAAGGCGATAGGGGATTGGTTAACCTAACACTAAAAATATACTTGTAGTCGTAACCGTAGTATTTTGGGAATTGTTTTTTTTTTAAAAGTTCGATTTAAAATTCATAGTCGTCTGCTTCTATTGGCCAGCTTAGTTGATATTGAGGAAAAATTGTTAGGCTAGGACGCCATTTCTTTAAAAAATCTTGCCGCGAGACGATGAGATCAGAAGTGTAATTCTAAATACAAATATTATAAACTTCTGGACAGGGCAGTGATAAACTGGGGCCAGATCTGCCAGTCATCGTTGTTTGTGTGTAATATTCATTGAAATTGTGGTAAGATTGAATTTATTAACCATTTTATTTAAAATAAAGTTTGAATGTGAGATACTAACATACGACTGTAAGTAAGTGAGTCGATGGCAGACTTAGGCAAAGCCTAGAGATTGATCCATCATATGATAGCCTATCAGAGAGGTGTAGAACTACAAAATTATATATGATTGTCATCAAGGAGCATAACACCTATCCTATTGTATAGAAAAAGATTACTGTTGGAATTGCAGAGGCGTTGTAACCATTAGGGGAGAGGAATACTGGTATACATTGTCACTTCAAAATATAATGGTACAATAGGTTGTCATAAAGAGCTGACCCTATGCGTTTGTTTGTACTGTACCTGTAATTAACTGTGGAATATTATTGTATACTTATTATAAAGAAGGATGTAAAATTTCTTTCCCACTGTAAAGTTGTTTTGTCCAACACACACAAAATGTCAGTCTATAAAGAAGTGTCAGTTGTATACTGTAAACCTTCTGTAAAGTGTGGTGTGTTCTCTTTCTTCTGTAAAGCTCCACTATCAATCACTGTAGCATGTTGTTTGTGGTGCCACTACTGTATGTGTCCATTGTAGTGTACAGAGTTGTTGAGATCAGGCATGCTCCTGTCTACCCAGCTGTAAATGGGTAACTCACCCTAGTCCTAAGTTAGGGAAGGCAAAGGCAGCTGTAAACAGTAGTTTCCCTCTAAGGCTCCAGGGGAAGCAGGCCCTAAACTTGGTCACTTCAACCGACGCAGGATGGTGTGTATATATGGGTAGAAGGGTAGAGTGTGATTAACGCGAATGGTGTACTGTTCGTGTTCTGACCAATCTAAACACTCATTCACTTGTGTCTACAAGGCACCAATGCTGACTGCTGGAATCTTTGTTTACACAGTTTATTTGGACGCTCACACTGGGACATAACGAGTAAATCATGGGTATGTTGACATATCAATTTGCAGGCATACATAGTAGATCCTATGTCATGGCACATTCATAAATAATAGGTAGTACATCAATGGCCAACTCCGCCTATGCCGGTCCCAAGCCCGGATGAAAAAGGAGGAGGGCGGCCTGCATGGAGGCCGTAAGGAGGCAGCCCCTCCACCATGCAAAGGCACAACAGGCCAATCACCTGTTTGTCTTAAACTATGATTACAAGCAATATAAGAGAGAAAACCGGACTGATTCTAAAGGCGACGAACTGGAACGGACTAAGGACTACGACTTATGGAACATGGAACACAAGAAGTATAAATGGGAAAGAAGAGGAGCTGATGGAAGAGATGAGGAAAGCAAAACTAGAAATCCTGGCTATTACCGAAACAAAGAAAAAGGGACAAGGAGTCATGGATCTCGATGGCAACACTCTGCTATACAGTGGTGTACCCACATCTGAAAGAGCTAAAGGGGGTGTGGGTTGCATTGTGGCCAAAAACCAGAAAGATAGTATCAAGGGATGGAACTTTGTCTCGGAGCGCATTATGGTTGTAAAACTAAAAGAAGGAGAAACCATAGTCAACCTGGTCATAGTGTATGGGCCAAATGAGGATGAGAGAGCAGAGGTCAAGGAAGAATTCTTCGAGCTGCTTCAAAGGACAGTGGATGACTGCCTAGATGAAATTATCATGCTCGGAGATTTCAATGCCAGAGTTGGAAATGACCATGCTAGATGGGGTGGAGTTATCGGAAGATATGGAGAAGATACTCTCAATGACAATGGAAAGCGACTCCTCAGATTCTGCAGTGAGCAGAATCTGATCATTACCAACACAAAAGTTCCCCCATAAGCGCATACATGCATACACTAGGTGTGAACCAACAAAGAATGAGAAGTCAGTGATCGACTATGCCATTGTTAGGAGGAGCTCATTCAAATATGTCCGGGATGCTAGAGTCTGGAGGGGGCCAGAGATTGGAAGTGATCACTACCTGCTTACAATCAAAAGAACAACTGAAAGAGTTGCTCAGCCTAGGAACTGTCCAGCACCACGCAAGAAACCAAGTAAACGAACGGAAGAAATGAGCATTAAGACCTACAAGCTGAAAGAGCCAGAAATTAAGACCAGATATCAGGGGCTTATTGCTACAGCGGTGAGAAACACAGAAGAACAACCTGATGACTTGGAAACCCTGTGGCTTAAATTCAAGGACATCATAAAGACAGCTGCTGCAGAAGCATGTGGTGAAGTCCGACTTGGGAACAAGAGAAAGAGGACACCTTGGTGGACAGAGGAAGTCAAAGAGAAAATAAGATTAAAGAAAATGGCATGGAAACAATATTTAGGAGCTAAAAACACAGCAGGACAAATAGAGAAATATAGAGAATATGTGATACTCAGAACAGAAGCAAAGAACAAGGTGCTAGCAGCAAAACAGAAGTCCTGGGAAGAATTTGGAGAAAAGCTAGAAAAGGATGCGCAAGAAAACCAGAAATTGTTCTATAAGACCCTAAAGAACATGAGGAAGGAAAAACAATGCCCTCTTAAATTTATAAAGGACAAGCAAGGCAAATTGCTTACTGCCCCGAAGGAAGTAATGGAAAGATGGAAAGAATATTTCTCAGAACTCCTTGATGGTGAGCAAGGTAGAGCATCAGAAATGATAACCACTAGCACAGAAGAGGATACAAATGGTGATGAAGATGACATAAAGATGGAAGAACTGAAGGCAGCACTGGAGAAAATCAAGATGGGCAAAGCAGCAGGGCATGATGGTATAACACCAGAAATGGTTAAGTACATGGGAGCATCAGGCGACCTATTACTCCTAAGGGTCCTACGGGCAGCATGGTGCAACAAGGCCATACCAAAGGATTGGGAGATTGCCATTATAACACCGATTTTCAAAAAGGGTGACAATCGACAATGTGGAAACCACAGAGGCATATCCCTTCTCAGTGTCCCTGGTAAAATCTACTCTAGAATCCTAGAGCAGAGACTCCGATGCCTAGCTGAGCCACAATTGGATGAAGCCCAGTGCGGATTCCGAGCAAACCGAAGTACTCAAGACCTAATCTTCACACTCAGGCAGCTGAGTGAAAAGGCCCTTGAGTACAAGAGTGAGATCCATCTTTGTTTCATAGATCTGGAAAAGGCGTTTGACAGGGTCCCCTGGAGCGAACTTTGGGACTGTTTGGCAAGGAAGAACATTCCAGCACCTCTGATTCATGCTATACAGAGCTTCTACAAGTCTTGCAGAAATTATGTGAGGACAGCAAACTATAAGTCAGAAGAGTTCAGGACCACCACTGGTGTAAGACAAGGCGATATCCTGTCACCTTATCTTTTCATACTCCTCATGGACGATGTCATCAAGGCATGTAAGGAGAGAACAAGAAAGTATTCAGTGGGGTACTGGAAGATGAGACAGGTCTGTATTTCAGAGCTAGCATTTGCTGATGATGTTGTCCTGATTGCTAAATCAGAGACACATCTCCAATCCAACCTGCAAGTCTGGAAGGAAGAGCTGGAGAAGAGAGGGATGGTCATAAGCAGCTCTAAAACAAAATCCATGGTGATATCACGAGAAGAAAGAAAACATCAGATTAAGTTGGGAGAACAGGTCCTGGAGCAGGTCGACCACTTTAAATATCTCGGAGCTATTATAGACCGAAAGGGGGGCATCAAAGAAGAGTTGGCCACTCGAAAAGCAGCGGCTGGGAGACTTTATCAGGCCATAAATCGAGGATTCCTCAGCAAGAAAGAGGTTGGTAAGAAAACGAAGATGGCTGTATACCGCTCCACCTATGTCCCAGTCTTGACATATGGATGCGAGTCATGGGCAATGACTACAACCCACAAAAGCCAGATTCAAACCTCAGAAATGAGGTATCTGAGGAAGGTGGTTGAAGTAACAAGAAGAGACATGGTCCGCAACCAGACGATACGTCAAGGCCTAAAATCCCACCCGCTGCAGACCCAAATAGAACAGTCCCAACTAAGATGGTTTGGCCATGTCTGCAGAATGGGAGAAGATCGGCTACCACGACAAGCATGGGAAACAAAGAGCCAGGGATCCAGACCTCCAGGACGACCCAGAGTCCGCTGGGAGGACAATATTAGACAATCTTTGAAGGACCGAGGACTAGAATGGAACCAGGCCAGGAAAAAGACAGCCGATAGGATAGTCTGGCGCTCTCTCTTCCAAACCTCTACACCTCACGGTAGAAGAGGAACGACTAAGTAAGTAAGTACATCAATGGCCGCATCCCCTATCTGACTAAGCGCGTCAGTGAAGGCGGATCGGTAAGTAACTAAAGTTGCTTTATATTCACAGTTTATCATATTGTGAAACCACGATAAAGGGTTTCTATCAAAATTGAGATCTCCTTGCCACTGTCCGAATAATAAGATACATGTCCCGTTCTTTGGACAGTGATACAAAAATATGATGACAGGAATGCAACATGGCCGCCTACCTGAGTTGTCGCTCACTCGCTCACAGGAGGATATATATATAAGCCAAAGTTAATTTGCAATACATATGCATAATTTCATAAAGTTCCTCCACACAGATCTACCGTAATCCAGTTACCTCACGTAGATATAATTACAGTATGGAGCCTGTCATCTCCGTCGATACAAACTTGACCCTAGCGTTGCGAAGCACAAAATTCCTGCTAGGCCTAACCGACCTGAGATCATCAAAACAGGGACTGGAATTACCTGGAGTCCGAATCATACATGGTACCGTACATTAGGAGAGTCTCTAACACAACTCTAGTAGAGACACAATCTCCTATAGAAGAAAAACCACTTCATAAAGCATTTTTACTGAAGAATCTACCAGCCCTGGAAAAATGCGTAACCGCCATTGTCACGGTACATCGGAACTCATCACGACTAGACAAGACAACTCCTACTTCCGCTAGAGCGGTGTAACAAGAATATAGTCCTGCCTACCCATCCAAAATATACAATATAGGACTGATTCTACTTGTACTAATAATATGTAATACATATGAATTCAGGCCATAAACATAATAAGCAAATTAATCTATTTTCTGGCCCTAAGAAATAGGTACGGACAAGGGTGTCATATCCATGCGCCGAATTAATATCAAGAACGATTACTCCTATAATCAACAGGGTAAAACAATTATGGATTATCTAGCCTTCCCCATAGACAGCATTTTCATACACAAATGAATGAATGTCTATATTTTTTCCAAATTAAATAGCCATATCGATTTTTGTAATATGTGCGTCAAAATATGCACGCAACATATTACCACACCCCTCGGGAAAAAAAAAATGGTACTTTTTTTTTGAAATACATCTAGGAGCAACATACAATAGGCTCACAACGCACCAATAACAATGCGCAGATGATAAGCATAAGTTTTCTGACCTTTAGAGAAAGTACTTCTCTAAGTATAAATATTTCCAGAGAGGTGTCACCAACGCATACTACAATATTAGCAATGACACAATTTCTACATTAGTTTATACATAAATTTCATCTAAGATATCTTAACATCATGATCATCAAAGACGAAAAAACATTGAAAAATCAGCGGTGAATAAATATCAATGAACCGCTAAGTAGTGTTACAATCAATATATGATATTACATATGTGTACACATTTCAACATAGGAACAACTGTATCAAAGTTGTATAACAGTTATGAATCATGTGGGCATCTAGACAAAATATCTGCCATCACATTTTCTGACCCACGGATAGCTCGCACCGAAAAATGAAATGGCTGCAAAGCAATCGCGTATCGCGTTGATCTTGCGCTCTTCAGATTTTTACTCTGAATAGCCGTAAGAGCTTTCTGGTCAGTTTCCACAATGAAATGCGCGCCAAGGAGAAATCTTTGCAGTTTAAGGATTGACCAAACCATAGCCAATAATTCACGGTCTAGGACCGAGTAATTCTTCTCTGCGGCATTTAATTTCCGAGAAATATACATCACAGGATGCAGAGTTCCAGAGTACTTTTGCATTAGTGCTGCTCCAATCCCGGTGGATGAAGCGTCACTACGAAGAATAAATGTCTTATCCTTAGAAGGCAATACTAGGATAGGTGAAGTAGAAAACATAGTTTTAACCTTATCCAAAGAGGATTGACATTCTTGAGTCCAGTGGACTACATTAGGAGACCCTTTCTTTAGCAAGGAAGAAAGAGGTGACATAATGGAGGACAGATTCGGAATGAATCGTCCATAAAATTGTATTAGACCTAAGAGACTTCGCACTTGCTTTTTAGTCTTAGGAATAGAAATGTTAAGTATCTTACTTGTATTATGGTCTTCTGTTTTTAGGAACCCATGACCAACACGGTGTCCTAAGAAAGATATTTCGCTAAAACCAATACATGCTTTCGATGGTTTCGCTGTCAGATTATGCTCGCGTAAGATAGACAATAGTTCATTTATCCCATTATAGTGATCGTTCCAAGTATCACTGAAAAGACCGATGTCATCAAGATACGCAATGACATCTGAGCGATGAGATAGGATTCGACGCTTCATGCGTACAAATGTAGCAGGGGCGTTCATAAGACCGAAAGGCATGAAATTCCATTGGAATAGACCCCTAGGCGTCGAAAAAGCAGTAAACGGTTTGGCGTGTTCGGATAATGGAACTTGCCAATATCCCTTAGACAAATCGAGTTTAGTAAAGAAATGAGAATTCGATAGTCTCGTAAGTAGCTCTTCTAGTAAAGGCATAGGTTCAGCATCAAATTTCGTCACTTGGTTCAATTTGCGATAATTCACGCAAAGACGTATGTTATTGTCTTTTTTTCGTACAATAACCATCGGCGAAGAATATGCTGATGTGGATGGTTCAATAATTTTTAACTCTATCATCTCATCCAACTCTTTCTCTACCTGTGCTTGAAAATGTATCGGGATAGGATACGGTCTGACTCTTATAGGACTATGGTCAGTAAGAATAATGTCATGTTGAATGACATCAGTTTGACCAGGAATGTCAGTAAGGACATCCTGAAATTGTTCTAACATAGTAGAAACTTGTTTCTGCTCTCCTGGAGATAATTCTGGAGAAATTGCAACATCTTTCCATGATTCATTAGAGTGAAGAGGAATCATTGGAAAAGGTAAATTTACATCCGAGAAACTCGTTTCCTCATCCTGTATTACTGACAGAGATGAGTACTGTCCATGTTGGACTGGAAAATCGTCCGTTGCCTGGAAAACAGGTTGTAAATAATCAGGACGTTCATGGAATTCCGTGAGCATGTTGATGTGGAAGGTTTTACGCTTCCCGTCAATATCGACGATATAGTCAACATCGGAAACTTTTGATATTATTTCCAAGAAATAAGAAGTCTATTTTCCCTACAAGGTAGCAAGACAAATGCTTTGTCACCTGGACAAAGTTGTCGCAAACATCTCTTTTTATTGGCAAATTCCCTTGCCTTCTGTTTCGCAAATTCAGAAGAAGCAGTTGCCAATTTGCATGCTTCAATAATCTTGTGTCTAAGTGCGATGACATATTCATAAGAGGATTTTGTGTCATCGACAATATTATTAGCAGTTATAAGATCATGAAGTAAGGACATAGGACCTCGCGGTTTCGCGCCAAAGACAAGTTCAAAGGGAGAAAATCCTGTATGTTCGTTGGCGACCTCTCTATATGCAAAGAGAGCCGCGGGTAAAACCCTATCCCAATCCTGAGGATGATCTTCTGTTATCTTACCTAGTAGGTTTTTCAGAGTTCTATTCAGACGTTCCACCATCCCATTGGACATAGGATGATAAATACTACTCAGCGATCTCTCTATCTTAAGAGTCGACATTACTTGAGACATGGTATCCGATATGAGTTGGGTACCATGGTCGGATAATATTTCTGCTGGAAATCCCAGACGAGAAAATATTAACCACAGAGCATCTGCGACGTCAGCAGTAGTTATGCTCTTTAGAGGAACAGCCTCCGGCCAACGTGTGCACATATCAACACACGTCAAAATAAATTGGTGTCCTCTAGCAGACTTTATCTTAAATGGACCAATGATGTCTATCGCCATTTTTTGAAATGGTCGAATTGGAATGTCTGCAGCCTGAATAGGTGCATCATGGCGTGGACCTCTGGATTTAATCTCTTGACATACTTTACAAGATCGACAATAGATTCGTATGTCCTTATTCACAGCAGGCCAAAAGAAAGATTGAAGAACTCTAGCTTTAGTACGGGAAAAACCCATATGTCCAGCACACTGCGAATCATGAGCGTGCTGTAAGATTTTAACTCTCATATTTTTAGGCACAAGGATTTGAGAATGAATGGACTTAGCGGAGTCTTGTACCATATGTACAAGTACGCCATTCTTCATCGTAATCCATGATTTACGATTTGTATCCTTATTCGGATCACCTTTTGTTGCCAGAGTAAAGAATTTATTTAGAGTAGGATCATCTTCCTGCTGTTTTATAAAGGAATCATGGGAAATCTCCAAGGGATCATCTTGGATCTGCGCATCATTATCTTCAGAATGTGAAGATTGCGGCATATTAAGAGCTTGAGCCCTAGTGATTACTGCATTAGCAGATTGCATATTAACATTTTCCCAATTAGAAATTTGCTGTGGAGTGCATTCTTTCACTCCATGAATGCGACCGATGATAAGATCAGCGATCGGATTCGGCAAGAGACATGCTTGCACCTCTCCTGTAAAGAAAGGCGTTGCAATATTGATAATGGCAGTGGAGTACTTCTCCAATGTGCCACCAAATGTTACACATTTGACTATATTGCCTGTAGCTCGAGAAGGATTTACGAGTGATTGCCTCACTCCGATGGTAGTGCACCCCGAATCGAAAAGAATTGATACCGGAGTACCATCTATTAGGCCCCTATTAAAGACAAGAGCACCCCTTCCATTATGCGCGATTGACGCATGGAGCGCGGGAAGCGGGTGACCACAGCTTAAAGTAGAAACTGTGGTTGGATCGAATAATGTTTTGCATTGCGAACACTCAGATGCTCTAGCAAAATCAAAAGCAGAATTTGCTACACTGTTGGAGTCTTTTTTATCATTATTCTGATTACCGGCGTCGTGGAACTCCTGTTGTGCAGAGTTAGCCTGGTAATAAGATTTACCATGTCTTTTGTGTTGTGGTCTACCTCGGTTATAATTGTCTCTATAATTATTATTGCCTCTGTTATAACCGGGTTTGAATCATAATATTCATGATCATAATCATCACGCTCATTATATTGAGTATCCCTGTAATATTGGTTCTTTTGTCTCCATGAAGCACTTGGGTAGTTCCTATAGCTACTCCCTTTACGAGAATTTCTAAAATTATGGGTACCCCTCGCGTGTCGAGGACTATCAGCCCGATTCCAGTTCTTCGAAGAAGAACCCTGATTTGAGTGGTTATCTTGGTTTTGATACTTATTCCAATTAACCTTTTTATCAAATTTATTTTTAGCTCCTTGGAATTTGTGTGAGTAATTCTGATTATATTCTGTTGCCGAAGCAACTGGCATACTCTCTTTAATGTTAGAGTTACTAAGAATCATGTCAGGGTGTGCCGTGGCATACTGGTCTCAATATTCTTCCATTTGCTTTAATGTACTAGGTTTACGCTCATGTAAGAACTCTAGGAATGATTTATTTACCGAAGACATGACCTTGTCTCTTAGCAATAAATCCGTAAGACCATCAAATGTTTTCTCTGTTTTGGATAATTCAATCCATCGTGAAAGTGTAATTCGTGCTTTTGAGATGAATTCTGAGAATTCTACACCTACCTCAGGTCTCATTGTTTTAAACAAAAGACGATAACCTTCCTCAGACAGCTGATATCTCTTTATCAAAGCTGCCCTAACAGCATCATAATTATCCTTGTCGGCCTCTTCAATGAAATATAACTTACTCAGAGACTCCCCTTTTAGATTTTCAGACAACTGATTCACATACTGTGATTTGTCAACATTATGAGCTCGACAAGCCCGTTCAAATCTATCAAGCCAGAATGCTATATCATCACTAGCAGAGTTGAACGCTGGTACCTTGACCTTGTACATTAAGGGTTTACCATTACCACTAGATGCCTGATTAACATTACTCATACTTGTCAATTTTAATTTCTCTAACTCAAATTCATGTTCTCTTATTGCTTTTCTCTCTTCAGCTTCTCTATCTAATCTTCTCTGTTCTGCAGCAGCTTCTAATTTCTTCTGTTCTGCAGCAACTTCTAATTTTTTTTGTTCAGCTGCAGCAGCAGCAGCAGCTTCTAATTTCTTCTGTTCTGCATCAAATCTCCTTTCCTCCACTTGCATCTGCAATTTCTTTAGTTCAGCAGCAGTATCAGCTTCTTTTTCTAATCTTTTTTCTTCAGCTAGAGCTTTCCTCTCTTCAGCAGCAGCAGCAGCTTTTCTCTCTTCAGCAGCAGCTTCTAATTTTTTTTTCTTCTATTTGAAGTTTTCTCTCCTCAGCCGCAGCTTTTTTTTCCTCAGCAGCAGCTTTTTTTTCTTCTGCAGCTAATGCTTTGTCATATTGAGCAACAGCCCATTGTTCTAAGTCTTTCCCAGTCTTATCAAGGGATTTTCCTTGTGCTATAAAGTAATCTAATGTAGACATTTTGTCTTCTTAAATCAGAAACCTGAAAAGTAAATAAATTACCTTATTTCACTTTAATGGGAGACAAGTCTATACCACAGACTTAGTCTTAGTGAAAACTTGTATGGTTTATAATACCCAATGATAACTTGAGTACCTGTGGACAACAATAACTGTATCTCAAATACTGTGGGAGACAAGCCTTACAAAGGTCTTGTATACCTTAATGTAATCAATGATCACTTGAGTACCTGTGGAAAATAATATTTCCCTTTTCCAATCACTTTGGGAGACAAGCCTTATAAAGGTCTTGTACACTTTGTTTTATAACAATAACAATCATAAAGTACTGATCTGTACTATACTATAAGTGTATTCCACTATACCTCATATGTCATATGTCAACTAAAGACATTACAAAGGACAAACAAGAAAAGACAATCTGAAAACATTTGCAGAGATCAAATTAAATTAAATAGGAGAAATGAAAAAAAAATGATCACAGAATCCGTGATGATAACTGCAATAAGATAACAAGACAAATAACGCCACAGTGTATAAACATAAGGGTGTAAAGAACTGAAATGCAAGGAAAGATGAGACCTACAATTATACAAACAAATCAAACAAAAATAAAGAACAGAAAAAATGTTACAAATACAAATATGAAACAGTCGTCACAACTAACCAAATATTTGCAAACTATGTTGCATGCAAATTTCAATTAAGAAATTGCTCCCTATAGAACGCCAGAACAAGACCAATATCACTTGGTATTTCCTGTTCTAGTCACCTCCCATCCAGGCCCGCAAAGACATAACAATCACACATATAAACAAATAATATATAAACATAAATATATAAATCATCAATGTGTGTATCATATCATGCAATGTGTTGTAGTTGCAATGTATAGTACTGTATGCTCAGTTTTAATCAATTAGACTACCACTTTATTGAGTAATAGATTTGCATTCTAACTATTACACTGTCCAATTTTTTTGAGCACATTAGAAGATCCACCGATGAAATTTGCACTTTATGTTCAACAATGCTCTTGTATTACAGCAGGATAAACAATCACTGGTTTAGAACACTGACTGTATTGTGCCAAATGTCAACAAGTGCTGACCCAGATATTGCTACACTTGTCAGAACAGGTCAAGCTGACATTGATTGTATAGCTGTCCTACTGGTGTTGATGTGGTCAAACAAATGTTCTTGTAACTGTAAAATGTGATTCTCAACACAAGACTGCGTAGGCTGGACCCAGGGATCTGGCTCACCACTGTAAAATTTCTTTCCCACTGTAAAGTTCTTTTGTCCAACACACACAAAATGTCAGTCTATAAAGAAGTGTCAGTTGTATACTGTAAACCTTCTGTAAAGTGTGGTGTGTTCTCTTTCTTCTGTAAAGCTCCACTATCAATCACTGTAGCATGTTGTTTGTGGTGCCACTACTGTATGTGTCCATTGTAGTGTACAGAGTTGTTGAGATCAGGCATGCTCCTGTCTACCCAGCTGTAAATGGGTAACTCACCCTAGTCCTAAGTTAGGGAAGGCAAAGGCAGCTGTAAACAGTAGTTTCCCTCTAAGGCTCCAGGGGAAGCAGGCCCTAAACTTGGTCACTTCAACCGACGCAGGATGGTGTATATATGGGTAGAAGGGTAGAGTGTGATTAACGCGAATGGTGTACTGTTCGTGTTCTGACCAATCTAAACACTCATTCACTTGTGTCTACAAGGCACCAATGCAGACTGCTGGAATCTTTGTTTACACAGTTTATTTGGACGCTCACACTGGGACATAACGAGTAAATCATGGGTATGTTGACATATCAATTTGCAGGCATACATAGTAGATCCTATGTCATGGCACATTCATAAATAATAGGTAGTACATCAATGGCCGCATCCCCTATCTGACTAAGCGCGTCAGTGAAGGCGGATCGGTAAGTAACTAAAGTTGCTTTATATTCACAGTTTATCATATTGTGAAACCACGATAAAGGGTTTCTATCAAAATTGAGATCTCCTTGCCACTGTCCGAATAATAAGATACATGTCCCGTTCTTTGGACAGTGATACAAAAATATGATGACAGGAATGCAACATGGCCGCCTACCTGAGTTGTCGCTCACTCGCTCGCTCACAGGAGGATATATATATAAGCCAAAGTTAATTTGCAATACATATGCATAATTTCATAAAGTTCCTCCACACAGATCTACCGTAATCCAGTTACCTCACGTAGATATAATTACAGTATGGAGCCTGTCATCTCCGTCGATACAAACTTGACCCTAGCGTTGCGAAGCACAAAATTCCCGCTAGGCCTAACCGACCTGAGATCATCAAAACAGGGACTGGAATTACCTGGAGTCCGAATCATACATGGTACCGTACATTAGGAGAGTCTCTAACACAACTCTAGTAGAGACACAATCTCCTATAGAAGAAAAACCACTTCATAAAGCATTTTTACTGAAGAATCTACCAGCCCTGGAAAAATGCGTAACCGCCATTGTCACGGTACATCGGAACTCATCACGACTAGACAAGACAACTCCTACTTCCGCTAGAGCGGTGTAACAAGAATATAGTCCTGCCTACCCATCCAAAATATACAATATAGGACTGATTCTACTTGTACTAATAATATGTAATACATATGAATTCAGGCCATAAACATAATAAGCAAATTAATCTATTTTCTGGCCCTAAGAAATAGGTACGGACAAGGGTGTCATATCCATGCGCCGAATTAATATCAAGAACGATTACTCCTATAATCAACAGGGTAAAACAATTATGGATTATCTAGCCTTCCCCATAGACAGCATTTTCATACACAAATGAATGAATGTCTATATTTTTTCCAAATTAAATAGCCATATCGATTTTTGTAATATGTGCGTCAAAATATGCACGCAACAAAGGATGCATAACCTTCTTATTTCAGGGGTTTATGTGGCCCTGACAGTCACATAAAACCAGGCTCGTGGGAACTGATTGATTCCTGACTTTGTTGCATAATTCTGGCACGTACTGGAGGCCATTGCCTTTTATGAAGTGAACCAGATGGTCCATCGAGCCTAGGACAAGAATTACCAGGGTTCTCCTTCGAAGTTAAGTGCCCGTTCGGCACCGAAAGTCTGTGAACCTCAGTTATTAACAACAACAAAGACTGAAATTATCAAATAAAAAAAATTCCACCTGTGACAAAATAAAAAGAAAATGAACGATAGGGAATGAGGATAACAAACAACCTACCATTATACATATACCAGTATTATCCTATTTAGAAAACTACACCTACACACTTTTATTATATTAATACTTGTATTATGGACAGAAGATCCATTGTATAAATTGAATATTGTAAATAATTTCATTGATTTCACTTTTGCTTGTCAATCCTGATTCAAACAAAATAGAGTCAGGATAATAAATTGAAAAAAATTATTAACGTTACACAAAATTCAACCACTGACTTACTTAAGATAGTCTTTTAAAGTGTAGTGTGTATGTGATTGTTGTAGTACTGTTGTGTTGTGTTGAATAATAAAATACTTGTGTATATGTTTAGTTGGTTAATGCATCATTACACTACTTATACATAACCCTAGACACCAAACGTAGTCATCATCAGCATACATTTTAGTCAAAGAATAAGTCTGAGTGAGATCATAAAGGTGGTAGCAGAAAGGTACCCTGTAACTTAACATAATATTTATTATATTCAGGGACCTTCACAGCTGACCTCACTCAGTACACTAAGAGTATATAACAACAACATTTCATAACATCAAATCCACCACATATATTGGGTAGCTCGATTCCGGGATTTTTAAATTCTTATAAAGTATATTAGGGTCTCAGGTCCCGGAAATTTTAATTACCTGTCAAATAAAATTAAAAAGTATTCTTTGTGGAATTAAAATAGTGGTTGAGCTATTGGTGCCTGTGGTTGTTCTTAGTCATATTAGAAATTCTTAGTTATATTAGAAATTTGTCTAATTAGAAATTTTAAAAGGTTGCATAGTACAGAATGGCTGATCTGGCAAAGTTTCAATCTGCTGCTGTGCAGACTGCTAAAGAAATGAATATGGATGGACCAGAGCTGGTCCAGTACGTAACCTCAGAGGTGGATAAATGTATTGCCATAGAAGATAAAAGATTAGAGAAAGAAGCAGAAAGAAAGTTAGAGGCTGAGAAAGAAATTAAGAGGTTGCAGATTGAGGCTGACAAAGAGGCTAGAGCATTGGAGGCGGATAGGGAGGCGGAGATTAAAAGGCTCCAATTTGAAGAGAAGAAATTGGAAGCAGAGGAAAGAAGATTAGCTACAGAAAGAGAAGAAAAGAGATTAGCTGCAGAAAGAGAAGAAAAGAGACTGGCTGCTGAAAGGGAAGCAGAAGATAGGAGATTGCAGAGGGAGCACGAGTTACGACTAAGGGAGTTGGAATTACAAGGCCATGCTCCTGAAAATGGTGCCAGCCCCTTTACCTCCGATGCCACTGCTAGTCAGGGAGCCTCAACCTCAGCTATGGGTTTTCATTTAGACCATTTTGTTGAGAAAGACGATGACATAGAAAGTTTTCTGGATAGATTTGAACTGTTGGCTACCACGTATGGTTTAGAGAGAGAAAGCTGGAGCCTAAAGTTATCCCAGGGGCTTAGGGGAACAGCTTATGAAGTTTTTGCCAAAATGAGCAGGGATGATCAAGGCAATTATGACATGTTAAAGCAGGCTCTTTTGTTAAGGTATGAAAAGAACGGAGAATTTTACAGGAAAAAATTTAGGAATGCAAAACTACTGTCGGGTGAGACCTATCACCAGTTCTCTGCACGTTTAGAGACCTACTTGGAGAAATGGACTGCTCTGGGGAAAACCCAAGATCTTAAAGAAATGATCCTTATTGAGCAATTGAGAGAGTCCATGGCTCCAGACTTGAGAAAGTTTCTCATGGAACAAGGTGCAGAGAGGCTGGGTGAGTTACTCAATGTCGCTGAGAGGTATCAGGCAGCCCAAGCAGAAGTAGCTGGCACAAAAAAGAAACAGGTAGACAATTATAAGGCTCCACAAAACTTTAACAGATTTGACAACAAAGATCAGGGAAACAAAGGTAAGCACCATTTTGACAGGCCACGAAATGATTATAGAAATAAAAACCCACAATTCAATGACAGAAAATATGAGGAAAGAAAACCTTTTCATAAAGGTAGATTATATTGTAGATGGTGTAAGATGGACAACCATAACACCGAAAAGTGTACTAGGAAACCTCCTAACTTCGCTGCAATGAAAACGGGGAGAAAGAGAGCAAAGGCCAACCCTACTAAACAGCAGCAACCGTATCATCCCCCAGTGTGTGAAGAAGTAATATGTAATGGAGTCACCATAAGGTGCTTGTATGATACTGGATTGGATTATGATTCAGTTGTGAGTTCTCACCTGGTGCAAGCAGATCAATACACCACAGAAACGGTGGAGATCCAAGCTGCAACCAAGGACGTAGCGACCATGACACTTCCCATCGCCAGGATAAATGTAAAAATGCGATATGTGGAAGGAATCATCAAAGCAGCAGTGATAAATGAACCAATCTACCCTCTGATATTGGGGTGTAGATATGTCTTCTTGGGGAATCCCAAGAGACCTGTGATCATGGCAACAGTGCAGACCAGATCACAGTCTAAAAAGGAGGAGGAAAATCCAATAAATACCCATCCAGATGAGATGAGGAAGGCGCAGGCTGAGGATAAGACCCTCAAGCCTTGTTTTAAGAAATTGCCCAAATGTCATACACCTCCAGGCAAGGGAGACTTCTATATGAAAAACAAACTGTTATATAGGAAGGCTGGAACTGGATCCACTGGTCACGGACAGTTGGTTCTTCCAAGGGCATATAGGGCAGATGTAATAAGGAGCTTACATGTTGGGAAAGATGGTGACCATGAGAAAGTAGGTACCATCTGCCAAAAAGTTGCTCAAAATTATTATTGGCCAGATGTAATGGTCATCGTTGAAAATTTTGTAGAAGCATGTGGCAAAATGCATGAGGGAACACCCACACGTGGGAAAACTGTTCAGGACCTGGCGGAGTCACGCCACGGGGCAAACTTAGGCCTGAAAATAAAAATAAAAATGTAGACAAAGTGGAATGGGAACCCCCTTTTCACACACAGGCTTCACTGGAATGTATTAACATGGCCAATATGAATAGAGTACAAAGAGTAGTTCTACCCCAGAATAAGCCGACAATCCCTCGGTCGGAATTATGTGAACTGGAGGAAGAAAAAAGAGAGAGAAGATCTCTCACAAGGAAATTAAAGTGGGAAATAAACCCCAAGAAAAGAATTGGTAGTGGACGAATTGTGAGTGATGATTCTAGGAAGAAAAGTCCTCACTATAAGGCTTCTAATGTAAAGGACCTGACAAGTGCCAGGAAAAATAAGTATGTAAAATTAAAAGTCCATATGTAACCTTATTAAGGACGTGGACTAAAGATAAGGCAGAAGAAAATATCACCTCATCATATCAATATGTGAACAAGCTGACCACTCGTCTTAAAACTGGCTGGAAACTTGCTAATGATAATTTGAGACAAGCCAGGAAAAAACATGCTGCCTATTATAATAAGAAGGCGAAGGATAGAGATTTAGCTGTGGGAGAGAAGGTCCTCCTTCTATTACCAGGCAGTAGTAATAAGTTGCAGATTGGATGGCAAGGTCCATATACAGTTCTAGAGAAGGTGTCTAGAACAAATTATAAGATAGATAAAAAGGGGAAAGAGAAAATCTATCATGTGAATCTCCTGAAAAAATATCTGGAAAGAGAAAATCAGGACGAGACACACTTACTAACCTTGTCCATCGCAACGGGAATGAAAAACGAACCACTCACCTCTCATGAATATCCTCTACATCCCTGTGAGACAGCCGCACAGGTAAAAATCAGTAAACACTTAACGAAAAATCAGAGGGAGAGAGTTCAAAAGGTTTTGGATGATCATGCAGATGTGTTAACGGACAAACCGGGGCATACGAATTTATTGGAATATGATATGAAACTTGTAGACCCAACACCAATCTGTATGAGAGCCTATACGATCTCGTTTGCAAAGGAGACAGCTTTAAAGGAAGAGATAGAGTATTTGTTGAAAGAAGGAATTATTTCACACAGTGAGTCCCCGTACAGTTCTAGTGTAGTTCTGTTGAGAAAACCCTCTGGGGAACACAGACTGTGTATAGATTACAGGAAACTGAATGCTGTCACAGAAGGTCAGGTGGATCCATTACCTGATACAAATCAGCTGTTTGCTAGGCTGAACAAAGCTAAATATTTCTCTAAGGTGGATCTGAGCAAAGGCTATTATCAGAATCCAGTAAAACCTGAGGTTAGACCGTATTTAGCCTTTAGCACCTCGGATGGACATTATGAATTCAACATGTTGCCTTTTGGGTTGAAAAATGCTCTGAGTGTGTTTTCTAGAATGATGCGAAAATTGTTGGATCCCCTGAATAATCCATGTATCACGAATTTCATGGATGATATTCTCATTGCTACAGAAACATTTGAGGAACACATTAACTCTCTGAATATGTTGTTGGATAGACTCAGGGAGGCAAACTTGACGACTAGACAGACCAAATGTTGTATTGGATGTAAAGAGTTGGAATTCTTGGGACACACAGTATCTCAGGGAAGCATGACCCCTGACCCCAAGAACTTGGAGAAATTGAAGAAAGCTCCGAGGCCACAGACAAAAAAAGATGTGAGATCTTTTGTCTCATTGTGTGGTTTTTACCAAAAATATATTAAAAATTTTAACTCGATATGTGCACCACTGACGGATTTAACGCGCAAAGGAAATCCTGATAGAATTACTTGGTCTGCGCAGTGTGAATCGGCCTACCAAGAGTTAAAAGAAAAACTCACAAGCAAGCCTATATTGAAATTGCCCGACTTGAGTCAAGAGTTTGTTGTGAGAACGGACGCTAGTAACGTCGGATTAGGGGCAGCCCTATTACAAGGATCCAATTCACTTGATGGGGAATTAACCCCAGTTGCTTATGCTAGCCGTAAGCTGAACACAGCGGAACAAAAATATTCAACTAGTGAAAAGGAATGTCTGGCTTTGATATGGGCAATAAAAAAGTTCCAAATCTATCTCTATGGTAGATCATTTAGGATTCAAACAGATCATAAACCACTTGTATTTCTGTCGCAAGCAAGACATGAAAATGCTAGATTATTACGTTGGTCTTTGCTCTTACAGCCATACCAATTTATCATAGAATATATCCCCGGGTCGGAAAACGTAGGTGCAGACTTTTTAAGTAGACACCCATACGACGAAAATCAGAGTAGTCACCAGGCATAATGATTTAAATTTATCTATATGTATTTCGAATTATGAACTGACATCATGTAGTCTGTTCTAAAAGTGGGGAGATATGTGACGATATTCTCAATACAATAGCTAAATTAGATAATATTGTAGAGCATAAAGTCAAAAATAAGATAGAAAATAAAAATTGAGTCCAGCGTAGTATTCTCCTACGCCCACCCGCATGTCGATTCTGATAAACCTAATAGCCGAATGAAAGATACTGTCTTTTCGAAAAAAACTTCGTCCTTTAGAGTTTCTAATTGTAACTCAAATTTTAAAAAAATTTAAAAAAAAATAAAAAATAAATAAAAATATGGAATTATGAACCATAATACATAGGGCCATAAAAATGATATATTCGGATGCCTTATGATGTCCTGAGCAATAATATAGTGTCAGTTACCCACTAGTACAAAAAAAAGAACCAAAATAATGGCAATAATATTATGTATGATAAGACGGACTGACGAGAAAAAAGATCACGCCTGCTTAATTTTTTCATGACATATTTTGAAAAAAGCTTTGGGTAAATAGGACTAAAAGGTACCAAGATTTTGATTGGCTGTAGTTTAAAGGAAGGCGATAGGGGATTGGTTAACCTAACACTAAAAATATACTTGTAGTCGTAACCGTAGTATTTTGGGAATTGTTTTTTTTTTTTAAAAGTTCGATTTAAAATTCATAGTCGTCTGCTTCTATTGGCCAGCTTAGTTGATATTGAGGAAAAATTGTTAGGCTAGGACGCCATTTCTTTAAAAAATCTTGCCGCGAGACGATGAGATCAGAAGTGTAATTCTAAATACAAATATTATAAACTTCTGGACAGGGCAGTGATAAACTGGGGCCAGATCTGCCAGTCATCGTTGTTTGTGTGTAATATTCATTGAAATTGTGGTAAGATTGAATTTATTAACCATTTTATTTAAAATAAAGTTTGAATGTGAGATACTAACATACGACTGTAAGTAAGTGAGTCGATGGCAGACTTAGGCAAAGCCTAGAGATTGAACCATCATATGATAGCTTATCAGAGAGGTGTAGAACTACAAAATTATATATGATTGTCATCAAGGAGCATAACACCTATCCTATTGTATAGAAAAAGATTACTGTTGGAATTGCAGAGGCGTTGTAACCATTAGGGGAGAGGAATACTGGTATACATTGTCACTTCAAAATATAATGGTACAATAGGTTGTCATAAAGAGCTGACCCTATGCGTTTGTTTGTACTGTACCTGTAATTAACTGTGGAATATTATTGTATACTTATTATAGGTTATCTACCCTTCCAAGATGGAGGTGAAATTCTTTTCTCACCTTAGACGCCGAAAGAAAAACATCAGGAATGTGTATATTTCGATGGATAGTACCATGTTATGTTAAATTATAGAATAAAAGATACATCAGAGTATCTAGTGGTGTAGATATTTTCCTATAACTGACCTCGAAACCCTCGAATCGGTCGGTTGGATAGGAGGGTTGATCAGAGAGTTAACAAGTCACTATTGTAAAACAAGCGATTGTTACCGAAACAGAACCAGGCTCGACAGTAAACATGACTCATTCTAATATCTTGGGGGCTAAGGAGATTTTTAAAATTGGATACTGGAATGTAAGAACTATGTATCAAGACGGAAAATTGGAAGAAGTAATTAAAGAAATGGATAATTATAAGTTGGACATATTGGGTGTCAGCGAGTGTAGATGGACGGGGAAGGGCATAAAATATATTTCAGAAGAAAAAAAGCAAATTATATACTCTGGTAGTAATGATAATCGTCACACAGAGGGAGTAGCCATCTTAATGACACAGAAAGCAGCAGCATCGCTTATCAGCTGGGTACCTATTAATGAGAGGCTAATATTAGCTAGATTTCAGACAAGATTTTTCAAGCTCTCAATTGTACAATGTTATGCACCAACTAACGACGCTCTTGATACCACACAAGATGACTTCTATGAAGCACTTCTAAGTACCATCAACACAATACCCAAGCATGACATAATAGCAGTCATGGGCGATTTTAACGCCAAAGTAGGTGACAACAACGATGGAGTACAAAGATATCTCGGTACTCATGGCATAGGCTGTATGAATCAAAATGGCGAAAGACTTCTAGAACTTTGTGAAATATCAAACCTCATTGTGGCAGACACCATCTTTCCACATAAGAATATCCACAAGATAACATGGAATTCACCGATGGCAGAACTAAGAACCAGATAGATCACTTCTGCATAAGCGCAAAATTTCGCTCATCAGTTCAAGACGTCAGAGCATACAGAGGTGCAGAGATCGGAAGCGATCATAACCTCTGCATAGCTAAACTGAGAATTAAACTGAAGAAGTTATACCAACAGAATAAAAATAGAAGAATAGATGTACACAGACTGCAATCAAATGATATAAAGGAGGAATATAATGTCAAAATGAACAACTATTTCGATGCTTTAGGCAAAATTGACAACGATATCACCACCAAGACAATCGATACTAAATGGGAACAACTGAGAACAGCAATGACAGAAGCAGCTGTAGCGACCACCGGATACCTAGTACATAAAAGGAAAAAATGGATGAGAGAAGATACTTGGGATAAAATACAAGAAAGGAAAACAGCAAAACTTAAACTACTAGCGGCAAGTACACATAATGCAGTTGAATCTTGCAAACTAACTTATAACTTGTTAAATAAAGAAGTGAAGACAAAAACTCGAAGAGATAAAAGACATTTCATCAATGAACTGGCCGTAGAAGCTGAAAATGCTGCAAGAACTGGTAATAGTAGGTGCCTTTATCAAATTACAAAACAACTATGTCACCAGCCTACTGCTATGGAAACACCTGTTAAAGGTAAATTAGGGAATTCAATACCAACAGAAAAAGAACAAATGAAGAGATGGGCTGAGCACTTCATGGAGGTGCTAAACAGACCACCACCAACAGTAACACCTGATTTTAATAATGAAACACCCACAACCACCTTGCCAATAACTTGCGATGAATTCACGCTGGACGAGATCAAACAAGCCGTTAAAAGATTAAAAAATTTTAAAGCTGCTGGAGTTGACGAATTTTCAGGGGAAATGATTAAAGCAGTTAATGACAACAACCTCTTGAGAATTTTAGATATTATAAATGAAGTATGGAGAGAAGAACAACCACCACAACAATGGAAAGACAGTATTATTGTAAAGTTACCGAAGAAAGGTGATCTATCAGACTGTAATAACTGGCGTGGTATATCTCTATTATCAGTACCTGGAAAATTATTATGTTGCATGATGTTAGAAAGACTTAAATTGCATGCTGACGAAAAGATCAGAGAAGAACAAGCGGGTTTCAGGCCGAAACGATCATGTATTGATCAAATATTCACACTAAGAACAATTATAGAAGAATCAGTGGAAAGGCAATCGCCACTTATTATCACCTTCGTCGATTTTCAAAAAGCCTTTGATAGTCTACACCGCCCATCATTGTGGAAGATACTTACAATCTATGGTTTTCCAATAAAATATGTGAATATAATCAAAGTGCTATATGACAATGCAAGATGTTGTGTTAGAACAAATAAAGGGAATATAGAATGGTTTACAGTAGAAACAGGGGTGAAACACCACTACTTTTTGGAATAGCTATTGATTGGGTTATGAGAAACTATACCCACAATGAACAATTAGGTATAAAATGGACAAATGGAAAATTCCTGGGGGACCTGGATTTTGCAGATGATTTAGCATTCTTAAGTTCAACACCCAGACAATCCCAAGAAGCAGTAAATAATTTGTGTCATCTCTCGGTTAAAATAGGTCTCCAAATAAATGCCTCTAAAACTAAAGCTATGAACTTTTCTAACGAGACCTTTGATATCATCTTGAATGGGGAAAAACTACAGAAAGTTGAAAGTTTCAATTATTTAGGCAGTAAAATGATTCAGGATGGTGACACAACAAGAGAAATCCATACTAGAATTGCTTTGGCAGCAAGCGCCTTCAATAGATTATCTAACATTTGGAAATTACGATCATTGAATATACATACCAAGCTTCGTCTGTTTAATTCAAATGTTATCTCAGTGTTAACATACGGCTGTGAGAGTTGGACAATAACAAAATCATTGGAGAACAAGCTGAATACATTCGAGAACAAATGTCTTAGAAAACTCATGAACATCAGTTGGAAAGAATTCAAGACTAATCGACAAATAAGAGAAGACTCTAGGCAGAAATATGTCTCCGACTATATAAGGAAAAAACGATAGTCATATATCGGTCATGTGCTACGAATGCAAAACAACAGAATACCACTACAGGCGCTCACTTGGGTTCCTGAGGGTAAGAGGAAAAAAGGAAGACCAAAAGAAACACTCAGAAGAACAATAATAAGAGAAGGAAGAACATTGGGTCTAAATAATGTGCAAGAGCTAAGAGGAGTGGCGTCACAACGAACAACCTGGAGAGCACTGGTTTCTGCCTTATGCGCCGTGTTTGGTGCTTAAAGAATTGATTATTATTATAAAGAATGATGCATAACCTTCTTATTTCAGGGGTTTATGTGGCCCTGACAGTCACATAAAACCAGGCTCGTGGGAACTAACTGATTCCTGACTTTGTTGCATAATTCTTACACGTACTGGAGGCCATTGCCTTTTATGAAGTGAACCAGATGGTCCATCGAGCCTAGGACAAGACTTACCAGGGTTCTCCTTCGAAGTTAAGTGCCCGTTCGGCACCGAAAGTCTATGAACCTCAGTTATTAACAACAACAAAGACTGAAATTATCAAATAAAAAAAATTCCACCTGTGACAAAATAAAAAGAAAATGAACGATAGGGAATGAGGATAACAAACAACCTACCATTATACATATACCAGTATTATCCTATTTAGAAAACTAACCTACACACTTTTATTATATTAATACTTGTATTATGGACAGAAGATCCATTGTATAAATTGAATATTGTAAATAATTTCATTGATTTCACTTTTGCTTGTCAATCCTGATTCAAACAAAATAGAGTCAGGATAATAAATTGAAAAAAATTATTAACGTTACACAAAATTCAACCACTGACTTACTTAAGATAGTCTTTTAAAGTGTAGTGTGTATGTGATTGTTGTAGTACTGTTGTGTTGTGTTGAATAATAAAATACTTGTGTATATGTTTAGTTGGTTAATGCATCATTACACTACTTATACATAACCCTAGACACCAAACGTAGTCATCATCAGCATACATTTTAGTCAAAGAATAAGTCTGAGTGAGATCATAAAGGTGGTAGCAGAAAGGTACCCTGTAACTTAACATAATATTTATTATATTCAGGGACCTTCACAGCTGACCTCACTCAGTACACTAAGAGTATATAACAACAACATTTCATAACATCAAATCCACCACAATATGGAAATCATCTGGCGTTCGTTGACATCGGCCTTTTCCGTACACTATTCTAAACTGTTCATTGGTTGCGTGAATCGACGTGACTTGTAACGGCAGTGTTGACATTATGTCGTCGAATTCATAAATTCTGTATACACATTTAGTTAGTCTCATTTTTCAGAACTTTTTGTGTGAAAATGCCTCGAAAAAAGAATATCTTTCGTCATCTAAAACTGGAAACGGCCAGGGCGAAGCGATGGAACCAAGACAGTGCAGGTAAAAGTCGCTAATTTTGTTATGGTAATGGTACAAAATGAATCACTGTAGAAAGCCAGGCAGTCCACATGTGGTGAGGCCACGCACAAAAACATTTAGGATACACAAATTTAGTTTTGATTTACTCTGTTAAGACTGAGTGGAGGGGGGAAGAAGGTACTATATTTGGATATTGGAAATCTGACTTAATTTTCTTGAATTAATACACAATATGTCTTAATTATAACAAATAAAGGGTTCAACGATATTTTTTTTTAAAAAGTCACATGTGAATAAGCTATTATTTTTTTTAATTTATATATTTGCAAGCTATTAGTCAGCTGAGTGAAAAGGCCCTTGAGTATAAGAGTGAGATCCATCTTTGTTTCATAGATCTGGAAAAGGCGTTTGACAGGGTCCCCTGGAACAAACTTTGGGACTGTTTGGCAAGGAAGAATATTCCAGCACCTCTGATTCATGCTATACAGAGCTTCTACAAGTCTTGCAGAAATTATGTGAGGACAGCAAATCATAAGTCAGAAGAGTTCAGGACCACCACTGGTGTAAGACAAGGTGATATCCTATCACCTTACCTTTTCATACTCCTCATGGATGATGTCATCAAGGCATGTAAGGAGAGAACAAGAAAGTATTCAGTGGGGTACTGGAAGATGAGACAGGTCTATATTTCAGAGCTGGCATTTGCTGATGATGTTGCCCTGATTGCTAAATCAGAAGCACATCTCCAATCCAACCTGCAAGTCTGGAAGGAAGAGCTGGAGAAGAGAGGGATGGTCATAAGCAGCTCTAAAACAAAATCCATGGTGATATCACGAGAAGAAAGAAGACATCAGATTAATCTGGGAGAACAGGTCCTGGAGCAGGTCGACCACTTTAAATACCTCGGAGCTATTATAGACCGAAAGGGAGGCATCAAAGAAGAGTTGGCCACTCGAAAAGCAGCAGCTGGGAGACTTTTTCAGGCCATAAATTGAGGATTCCTCAGCAAGAGAGAGGTTGGTAAGAAAACGAAGATAGCTGTATACCACTCCACCTATGTCCCAGTCTTGACATATGGATGCGAGTCATGGGCAATGACTACAACCCACAAAAGCCAGATCCAAACCTCAGAAATGAGGTATCTGAGGAAAGTGGTTGAAGTAACAAGAAGAGACATGGTACGCAACCAGACGATACGTCAAGGCCTTAAATCCTACCCCCTGCAGACGCAAGTAGAACAGTCCCAATTAAGATGGTTTGGCCATATCTGCAGAATGAGAGAAGATCGGCTACCACGACAAGCATGGGAAACAAAGAGCCAAGGATCCAGACCCCCAGGACGACCCAGAGTCCGCTGGGAGGACAACATTAGACAATCTTTGAAGGACCGAGGACTAGAATGGAACCAGGCCAGGAGGAAGACAGCCGATAGGATAGCCTGGCGCTCTCTCTTCCAAACCTCTACACCTCACGGTAGAAGGGGAGCGACTAAGTAAGTAAGCAAGCTATTAGTAAACGCGTTGGCAGTAAAGAGTGATCACATTTTTCTGGTTTGACAAAATAACATGATTCCACATTAAATGATAAATTATCATGGTATTTATAAGCATGAGACATATGTTTCTTGAACTGTGATTATTTCTTATGTACTTTTTTCAGAACTAAATGGTCCCCCTAATGAGCCTAGTCTGCCTGAGATTATACTGTCAGCTTCAGCTGTAAATAAAGGAGCCAGCACAAGCTCCTCTACAACTTCTACTTCTTCACCCCACAGCACACCACGGTTCTGTAAAAAGCTGGAACTAAGTGCCTCATTGGTGCAAGAAGCTTCAACGCCTAACAAAACGGTCTCCAGAACTATAGTTGATATGTCTGAGATATGCAACCTTGTTAGTCAGCTTGCATGTCCAGAATGCTATGGGAAGCTGTCTGCAGAAATTAATAATCAGGCCAAGAGAGGTCTTGTTCAACACATCAAAGTGAATTGTTGTGTTTGCAACAAAACCGTTGCATCAATGTACACATCATCGGTTGATGAACATAATTCATTCAGTGTGAACAAAGTTGCAGTTCTATCATCATTGTTATCAGGAATGGGACCCTATAAATTTAACTACTTTGCACAGAACATGGATATGCCTGGCCTACATCAAAAAACTTTCAACACAATTGCAAAAAAATTTTATTTGCAAACACCAGAACTTGCAAAATTAATATTTGATCACGCTGCTAAGCTAGCACGCAGCGTAAACTGTGCTCAGAGCAATCAACCATATCATGAATATATTATGGATATTGGAGTCAGTTTTGATGGCAGCTGGCTCACAAGGGGCCACAGTTCAAAAATCGTCCCTTGTGCATTCTTAGTTGACACGCTTACGACAGACCCACCCTCAACCCCCCCCCCCGTATTTTTATTTAAGTTTATAAACCACTAAAACGTTATTGAATCAGTTAACGGTACACAGATGCGTGCTGTTGCCTTCTCTAACAAGATCAGAGTAGGTACCCTTTTACAGCTTTGAACCCGAAACCCGGTAACTTATTGCGGTAGTGGAGTGTTAGAGACTTCACCATACTAGGTCCAGCATCGAGAGGTTGGGAGACCAGTTTCCTTCCTCGCTGTCTTTTCCTTCCCTAACTCAAAGTTAAGTACTCATTTATAGCTAGGTAGGCCCCACCTCTCGATGCTGGACCTAGTATGGTGAAGTCTCTAACACTCCACTACCGCAATAAGTTACCGGGTTTCGGGTTCAAAGCTTGGTAGTGTCACGCATCAGTCTAACCAGCTGTAAAAGGGTACCTGACTCTGATAGGGACTTGAAAGCTGATGATTATGTTGATGATGACTAGTAATTCCCTAGACTTAAGGGTCTTTTATATTTGGACGTGCGCCCTAATATAACCAACTAGGTTGAACGGGACGCGCCTCGCCAAAACAAGACAAAACAAAACATTCGAGTAAGTTGTATTTTTTCAGGATTACAAAAAATAAGGACAAAAAAGGGGACGGGGTGGGTAAGAGATTTGTGACGTCGCGTAAAGGGGTGGCAAAAATGTGACAACTCCACAGCCTAGACATTGCGATTGGATTTGCCGATGAAGTTAGAAACTGGAATAATGATCATACTGTGGGATCAAGTATTACACCGTTTTGAAATGACCAGTGCTTCTTTGTAATCTTCTGACCAAGATTTGAATACAGCTTGTGCACTCTATGAATCCCTGCGGGGGTATATTCAAGCTATGCAGTCTACTTTTGCAGACATAGAGCAAAAGGCCAAGGATGTGACTGAGTGTGAACATTATCAAGAACAAACTCGAAGAAAACACAAACGAAATCGAGAGTATGATGATTTCAGTGGTTCCAGCACAATTGATGAATCTCAAACGCCTTCTCAGCAGTTTAAAAGCCGAACATTTCTTGTCCTTATTGATAGCTTGCTCTCTACCTTGTCAAAACGCCAGAAAGCTTATCAAAAGTTGAATGATGTATTTGGATTCCTTCATCAGTCACAGTCGTTTACAAAATACACAGAGAAACATTATCCAAGCAACACCTGGACCCATGCATACACAGATGGATCAGAAACAAATGCAACAGAAAATGGAAGTGGGGGTGTCTTTCTGACCTTAAGCACTGGTGCAGAAAAAAGGCTGTCAGTGGCGACAGGAAAATTCTCCAACAACTTCAGAGCAGAGGCATCATCATCATCATCAGTTGCCATCTCCACAACGAAGGTTGGCTGTAATGGATCTCCAACGTCTTCTGTCTCTTGTTTTGGTGGTACACTCTGATACTCTTTCCCGTCCATCTCTTGATGTTATCTTCCCACTTATAGCGCTGTCTTCCCCTTGCACGTTTGCCTTCAACTCTCCCTTCTGTTATGGTCTTCTGCAAGGTGTTATGCCTTTTTATGTGGCCAAAGTATTTTAGCTGCCGAACTTTGACCTCTCTCATTAGTTCTCTTTTCATAACTAGATTTTCTAGGACCTCCTTATTTGTTTTTATCTCTTTCCATGAGATATGCCCCATTCTTCTATATATCCACAGAGCAGAGGCAGAGGCCCTGAAAACTGTAGCAGAGGTTATATTGACAGAAGAAAGCGCAGAGAGACAAGTTGCTTTCTTTACTGATGCACAGTCAGTAATTGCGGCATTGAAAAGCCAAAATAATACAGACCTGGATGATCTCAGAGTAGTGCTATAACCAGCTCCCCTCCTGGCTGCCTTTACCTTTCAGAGCAGAGTCAGGTATCCATCCACTTACAGCTGGGTAGATTGTAGCATGACGCCACCATGTCTCCAGCCCGCTACCTTTGTCGCGAGAAGCCTGCGCTGAAACCACGGACACTCTCATAAATGGATGCTTGTCTAAAATAGAAGGATTGTAGTGGTATGACAAGATCACTAATGTGCAACTGATGACACGAACCAGGCAAGTGCCAGAAGGATTGTAGTGGTATGACAAGATCACTGATGTGCAACTGATGACACGAACCAGGCAAGTGCCAGAAGAACGAGACATGAGAAGAAGACGCTGAAGATGGATAGGATACACACTGAGCAAACTTGCTTATAGCTTTACCAGGCAGTCCTTGGTCTGGAACCCCCAGGGTAAGAGAGGCAGAGGAAGACCAAGGAATACACGGAGAAGAGAACTGATGACAGACAAGAAGAGGATGAAGAAATTATGGAACGACCTTGAGCTGATGGCACAGGACAGGAAGTCTTGGTATAAAGCAAATGCTCCTTAGGGACTTGAAAGCTGATGATGATGATGACTAGGTTGAACGGGACGCGCCTCGCCAAGACGAGGCAAAAATTTTACATTAAAAAAAATAAATACATAAACAATGTGAAATGCAGAAAAATGACCCATGCTACCACCCCTACCTGCGAAAATGCATAATAGACTAACCCGCAACCCCTACCTGCTAAATGGACTAATCCCGCGCAGGCGAAAAAAAAAGAAAAAAATTGTAAGGAAAGAGTACGGTTCTCGGTTTGGGTAATAAATTTGCAAAATTTTAATTTCCCGGTGAAATATCACACAAGAACCCTGAATCTTATTTTTGGTTTCTCCCTTCTCCTTGTCTAAAAATTTAAACTGATGTAACTTTTATTTCTCCATAAGTATCAGTTTTAGTATCATAATTTATTACTTACATGTGTTTGCTTTGCTTCCATTGTACTACATTTGCTTCTACATTGTAAAGGAAAGTGTTCAATGTTTGCTTACATCATTATTTTAAGTGTTACTAATTCATACCTTTTCTTCTTTCTAGGAAGTTCAGGTGTGATGGAGGCTAAGGCAGCTAGTGTTTTATGGAGCCGGTCTGTGACACGACACAAATTTTGCTACACCACCATGTTTAGTGATGGTGATAGCAAAGCATTCAATAAGATCATGGAAATTAAACCATATGGCCCTAATGTTGAAATCATCAAAGAAGAGTGTATCAATCATGTAGGAAAAAGAATGCATACAGCTCTTCCTAATTTAGTTGCTGATTGCTGCAAGCAAAAAGTTACACTTGGAGGACGTTGCCGTGGCCGTCTGACAGATGCAGACATCCGAAAGCTTGGCATTTATTATTCCAGGGCTATCAGGCAGCATGCTACTGCAGCTGATATGAAGAATGCTATTATGGCTAGCCTACATCATTGCTATTCAACTGATGATTATCCCCAGCATCAGTTTTGTCCTACTGGCCAAGACTCTTGGTGTTTCTATAAAGCAGCCTTATCTAGGAATGAGTATGCTTTTGGGCATCAAAAACGTATACATACGCCCCTGGACTTTAAGCTGTTGAACAGACATTTGACACCAGTGTATGACAGGCTGACAAATCTGAAACTGTTGAGTCGCTGTGAAAGAAAGGCTACCCAAAACTCCAATGAGAGCCTTCATTCAGTTATTTGGAGTAAAGTGCCAAAGCATATCTTCCATTCACGAAAGCGTGTGGAATTCTGCCTTCTAAGTGCAGTTGCTGAATTTAATGAAGGACCTGAGGCTGCTATATTTTTCAAGAAAGTCCTGGGGCTGAACAGTAGAAAAGAGGCTTGTTGACTGGCAGGAGCAAGAAAGCGTAAACGTCTCGTGCTCAGCTCTAAAATGGCAGAAAACTGCACTAAGAAAAGGAAGGAAATTAAGCACAAATCTCAACAGAAAGCCAGACAAGAAGCTGCAGAGGAAGCTGGATATATGGCCGGTATGTTCTGAATGACAAGTAAGTTATTTTTTTTGCTGTAGTATTACAAACTTATTTAATTGTTGTCTACTTATGGAGAAAAATGTGATTTTCTCAAAATCTATTTTTCTCATCCTAATTTTCTTATAACTTCCACACTTATGTATTAATTGACATAAGAATTGGAACATATATTGCCCATAATCTTTTAAAACTTTTTGTGAGATGGATTTTAAGTATCTGATCAAACTTTTGATTAATTGCAAAAAAATGTGTAAAATTTAGTAAAATTTTTTACTATTTTTTGACACTATTTTCAAAGTCCTACAACTTTTTTTGTATTAAATTTATCAACAATCCATCAAACAAAAAAGTTTTAAAATGTAATGATAAATGTTGTGTTTAAGTTTCATATTCATAGCTTAATAAATAAAAAAGCCGTAGCAAATTGTAATAGAACAAAGAATCCAATATTGCTCAGCTCTAAAACGGCAGAAAACTGCACTAAGATAAGGAAGGAAATTAGGCACAAATCTCAACAGAAAGCCAGATAGGAAGCTGCAGAGGAAGCTGGCTATTCTGCCAGTATGTTCTAAATGACAAGTAAGCAATTTTTCAGGGGCAATATTGCATACTTATTTAACTGTAGTCTATTTATGGAGAAAAATGTGATTTTATCTAAATATATTTTTCTCTCCTAATTTTCTTAAAACTTCCACACTTATGTATTAATTGACATGATAATTGGCACATATGTTGCCCATAATCTTTTAAAACTTTTTGTGTGATGGATTTTTAGTATCTGATCAAACTTTTGATTTATTGCAAAAAGTAATGTAAAATTTAGCAAAATTTGTTACTATTTTTAGACACTATATTCAAAGTCCAACAACTTTTTTTGTATTAAAGTTATCAAAAATCCATCACACAAAAAGTTTTAAAATATAATGATAAACGTTGTGTTCAAATTTGGTATTCATAGCTTAATAAATAAAAAAGCCTTAGCAAATTGAAATAGAACAATAGAATCCAATATGGCCACCATTTCTATGGCAACCAGTGGTGCAGTGCCATCAAACTCTTCATTTTGCGTATCTAGTATTGATATAGGTTAAGTCTGTGCATTTTCATTGAAATCCAGCAATTAATAACGAAAATAGCATTTCAGTGTAGCTCCTCCCCTTAAGGAAGATGGACAGACTGAACTACAGACCTGACAATATAATGACCATTAAGGAAGATGGACAGACTGTCACAGACCCTGACAATATAATGACCATTAAGGAAGATGGACAGCCTGTCACAGGCCCTGACAACAAAATGACCATTAAAGAAGATGGACAGCCTGTCACAGGCCCTGACAATATAATGACCATTAAAGAAGATGGACAGACTGTCACAGGCCCTGACAATATAATGACCATTAAGGAAGATGGACAGCCTGTCACAGGCCCTGACAATGACCATTAAGGAAGATGGACAGCCTGTCACAGGCCCTGACAACAAAATGACCATTAAAGAAGATGGACAGACTGTCACAGGCCCTGACAATATAATGACCATTAAGGAAGATGGACAGACTGTCACAGACCCTGACAATATAATGACCATTAAGGAAGATGGACAGCCTGTCACAGGCCCTGACAACAAAATGACCATTAAATAAGATGGACAGACTGTCACAGGCCCTGACAATATAATGACCATTAAGGAAGATGGACAGCCTGTCACAGGCCCTGACAACAAAATGACCATTAAAGAAGATGGACAGCCTGTCACAGGCCCTGACAATATAATGACCATTAAAGAAGATGGACAGACTGTCACAGGCCCTGACAATATAATGACCATTAAGGAAGATGGACAGACTGTCACAGGCCCTGACAATATAATGACCATTAAGGAAGATGGACAGCCTGTCACAGGCCCTGACAACAAAATGACCATTAAAGAAGATGGACAGACTGTCACAGGCCCTGACAATATAATGACCATTAAAGAAGATGGACAGACTGTCACAGGCCCTGACAATATAATGACCATTAAAGAAGATGGACAGACTGGGCTACAGACCCTGACAATATAATGACTATTAAGGAAGGACAGACTGTGTCGCAGGACCTGACAACATAATTACCATTAGGGAAGATGGACAGACTTAAGCTACAGATCTGGCAAGGAAATGACCAGGATGAAGATAAATAGATTACATGAATAACAAATATAAACTTAATCTGATGCCAACAAACTCTAGTAAGATAGTGATTACTGAGAAAGATGGATTGACTGAGTTACAAACTCTGGTTAAGATGGTAATCATTGAGAAAGATGGATTGACTGGGTCACAAACTCTATTAAGACAGTGATCATTGAGAAAGATGGATTGACTGGGTCACAAACTCTAAAGACAGTTATCATTGAGAAAGATGGATTGACTGGGTCACAGATCCTGGTAAAACAGACATTATTCCGAAAGATGGATAACTGGGTCACAGATCCTGGTAAAACAGATTATTCAGAAAGATGGATAGACTGGGTCACAGATCCTGGTAAAACAGACATTATTCAGAAAGATGGATAGAGTGGGTCACAGATCCTGGTAAAACAGACATTATTCAGAAAGATGGATATACTGCATCACAGATCCTGGCAAGATAATAACTGGGGCTCGGATTTTAACCTTTAGCACGCTGCTGTCAAACACAGTCGACCGAGGGTTAGCACGCTGCGGTCGACCACAGTCGACCGCAGCGTGCTACGTTTTTTAGCATTAGAATGTGTGTACACGTGATCTCACCCCCGGATGTTAAGTTTTAAACTTATCTGAGAGAGAGTTAGCTTCCGTTTCTGATCTTTTTAAGTAATGGGTGCATCCGCGTTTATTTTCTGTGAATTTTTTAATCGAAATGAATCGGCATCGAACACGCGGCCATTTTCGCTCTAATTTTATTGGATTCTGACGCCATGCGGTGGGGATGAGATTTTTGTCATTATAAGCGCTAATATCGGTTCTCAGAATATGGTTGATGACAGAGATCGAAACGAAAGTGGAATGTCATTGCTAGTATGTAAAAGTTTAGGGGTTAGGATTAGATTTATCGGAAAGATTTAGGGTTACGGCCGAATGTCACTGCTGACATGGGCGTTTGTTGCTTTGCTACTGATGATGGGTGTAACGAAAAGATCGTCATTTGATTTGTATTGGTCAAATGACTTTCATTGAGATGCAAGAGATAATTTAGATATGGACACTTCGTTTGTTGGTTATTTTATTTTTTTTTTTTAATTGTAAAATTTAAAAAAAAAATTTTTTTTATTTTTTAAATTTTTTTCATCTTTCCTTTCCTCACTTCCTATCACATCTAACTTGTACACAAACAAATTTTTTATCATCAGATTCACCCTTCATTTATTTATATAAATTCCAAAAATTATAGCAATTGACCAAGAAACACAAAAACTATAGTCATTACAAGTCACCCACTATAAAAACGGGGCATTGTGAAAAAGAATGCAGCTGCAGGGGAAGTTTTCTGGAAGAGAATGCAGCGTGCTAAAGGTTAACCTTTAGCACGCTGCAGTCGCATTATTGCGACTGAAGTACGCTATGCTCTGCCAGCTGGAGGCGCATTATTGCGACTGCGGATATCTTCGTTTTTTAGCATTAGGACTTGTGTACACGTGATTTCAGCCCCGGATGTTAAGTTGTAATGTTATTTGCAAGAGAGTTAGCTTCCGTTTCCGATCTTAAAAAAGTGATGGGTGTATCCGCGTTTATTTTTTGTAAATTTTTTAAATCGAAATGAATCGGCATCAACACGCGGCCATTTTCGCTCTAATTTTATTGTATTCTGACGCCATGCGGTGGGGATGAGATTTTTGTCTTTATAAGCGCTGATATCGGTTCTCAGAATATGTTTGATGGCTGAGATGGAAACGAAAGTAAAATGGCATTTCTAGTATGTATAATTTTCGGGGTTAGGATTAGGAATATCGGAAAGGTTTAATTTACGGCCGAATGTCACTGCTGGCTAGGGAGTTTGTTGCTTTGCTACTGATGATGGGTGTAACGAAAAGATCGTCATTTGATTTGTATTAGTCTATTGGTCAAATGACTTTCATTGAGATGCAAGGGATATGGACTCTTCGTTTGTTGGTCATTTTTTTTTAATTTTAAAATTTAAAAAAAAAATTTTTTTTATTTTTTTTTCGTTGTTTTCATCTTTCCTTTCCTTTCTTCCTATCACATCTAACATGTACACAAACAAATTTTATATCATCAGATTCATCATTCATTCATTTCTATACAGTCTAAAAATTAGAGCAATTGACCGAAAAACAAAAAAACTATAGAATTTACAAGTCACCCACTATAAAAATGGGGGGTTGTGAAAAAGAATGCAGTGGTTGGGCAAGTTTTCTGAATTTTTATGCAGCGTGCTAAAGGTTAATCAGTTCAGAATTACAATATGTCATGAAAATCATGTGCAGATTTTCAAATTAAAAAAAAATGTTTTAATAACATTTTGCTTCATTTTGGCGAGGCACGCACTGTTCAACCTAGATACAGGGGCTGTTGGTTATATTAGGGTGCATGCCCAAATATAAAAGACCTCGTGGTCTGTTTTAAGATTTTCAAAAGAGAATGACTTTTCATTCTCTGTCAACAAAGCTGCGAACACTGAAAAGCTCCTTTCCACTACTACTGACACCACAGGAGCATACTTGACAAAAATTGTCAGTTTGTTCTAAGTCCGCTGAAAACTTACCAAGGAAAAAGTTTTTCCCCATTAGAACATCAGAAATTAACACAGCTTTTCAGGTTCCACATTTTTTTAAAACTTTTCTTTTGCACAGCTTTTCCCACGTCTGCATTCCCAATGTCTAAGTCAGGGGGAAAACGGGGGAGAAAAGAAATTGGTAAAAAATAAAAAAAAAACAGTAAGTAAGAACACTAAAAAATGCCTAAATTTTTTTTTTTATATTGAAAATGCCTTAACATGCCAAAATAATGACTAGAAAAATAAACAAGAAACAAGGCATTAAAATGATGGAAAAATCTCAAAAAATGCCTTAACATGCCAAAAATGGCAAAATAATGCCTTGTCAAAGACTCTTAAATCAGCTGAGTTTTTTTATGAAATACATTTATATTCAACTGAGCAACATTTCGACTACGCTGAAAAAAAAAATGCAAAATCATTAAAATCCTAGCCCTAATAATAACTATTAATGAAGATGGATAGACTGGGTTACAGACCCTGGCAGGAAATGACCATGAGGAAGATGATTAGACTGCATTAATGAGGAAACAAACCTGACCAAGCCCAGCAGAAGACAGGAAAGTGAATCTCTTCTGGATGCTTGAGGCAGGCTTATTAAAAACAAAAAAGATATGTCCACAGATGAAAGAATTAAAGAAGCCTCACCTATCTCTTTCTCTGACTGGAGGACTTGGTGGATGCTGATCACTCAGTGATGAGTCCAGACTGAAATATGTCCCACTTCTACCAGCACAGCCAGAACCAATACTCTCATACGATTTCTCTTCCTCTTTATGTGACGGAAAGGGCATTTGCCGCTGGGGAAAACCAGGCATGAGATGATTTCTGCTGCTGGAGGAAGATGTGGTGTTATTGCTGCTGTGTTTGGTGGATGTAATGGTCCCACGGCCACTGTCCATGGACATTTCTGTTATCTGGTAGAGAGAATTTTATTTTCTGAATTAACATGCATTATCAGAGGTCGTATGCTTACAGGAAAAAAAACAACAACCTGATAATCAAACACTAAATAATTACAACAGAAAAAAAAAAAATCCAGACATATACTTACCCGCTCTGTTATCTTGACAGTGTTTGGTTTTACTTTCATGAACGGATGAGTGAGAATATCTGAGGATAAACAAAATGATATTCTATAAATAAACCAAACTTCTATAAACAAGATGACATTTGTTTCCTTCAAACTTTTTATCAAGATATTTTTTTGTCTGCAACATAGACATTATTTTTCATTCACCATTATCTGATTAAGGGTTATATCTGCTATAACACGGTGACATTATTAGATAAAACATGCAATTTCCTGAGAAATCTCTGTAGGTAAAGAATTCAGTCTCTGAGAGCACATTCAATCTCTGAGAAAACACTCAGTCTCTGACAACACACACAGTCTCTGACAACACACACAGTCTCTAACACACTCAATCTCTGAGAACACATACAATCTCTGAGAAAACACATTCAATCTCTGAGAACACATTCAATTTGTGAAACACACTCAGTCTGTGAAGCACTGAATATCTGCAGTACTACGAGCACCAACCTCTGAGAGGAAGCCGATCTTTTGGGTTTTTGCGAAGTAAGACTTGAATAAGATCCCTAGCAGCAGGACTCAAGTTGTCTGGTAGTTCAAACTCAGCTAGTATCACTCGATTGAGGGTGCTCTTCACAGCATCAGCATCAAATGGAGGCTTTCCTACAAGACATGTGTACAACATACAACCAAGAGACCAGACATCTGTCTCAAGTCCGTGTGCATTTCTCATAGCAATCTCTCTGTGAGGATGAGATATACAGACATAAGTGTCATAAGTTGAGTAAAGAATAATGAACAAAATTTGGTTATACCTAAGAAACAACATCTGATGCCGTTTTTTGTTTTGTTACTTGAATAAGAAGTAGAAGAAATGCTTCAAGTAAAACCTGCATGAAAGTTGGAGGCAGAGTAATCAAGGAAAGGATTACACTGACGTCAACAGAAGAGATAAAAAAAGGTGTGAATATAACTTGAGTAAGGTACAGAAGACAGTCCAGAATATGGCCCATGGAAAGATAGTTGCAGATCCCTCTATATTTTGTTAAGAATTGAGAGAATAACCATGTACAACTAAAATAATAATATATTTCATGTTTCAAAATGAATGAATAATGAAATCCCCCTTCTTCTAACTCTCTGTATTATGCACGGAGAAAGGAGTAGTCTGTCACATTGCTGGCATCTCCATGGTAACCGTATGCACATGATGGAACAGGCTCTGAGATCACTAAAGAAAAAGTCACCAGGAAAGGATAGGATAAGAAATGAACTGCTAATAAATCTGTACACAAAAATTAAGAAAGAAACTTGTGGCCAATATTAAACAGCAACTAGAAAAGGACATTATACCAGTGGCATGGAAGGATGTCATACTGACTTAATGAAATAAATTTATAATGAATGAATAAATGTTGTGTTCACAGATTTCAACCTGGAATAACATTTGTGCACCAGATCTTCAATCCTGTGTCAACTACAATAGCTTGCGGTACACAGTGACACTTTTACTTACGGAGATATATAGTTTGGTGTGCCACACATGGTGAAGTGCTTCTCCTCTGGCTCTTGAAGTTGTGTTGCTAAACCAAAGTCAGAGATTTTCTGTCAGATGCAAGACAGAACATGAACAAAGTCATACAGAGTCATAGATTACTTAATAACATCACTGACACTAAACACAAGTCAAACCATGAACCAAGTGACAACAGAAAGTCATAGATTACTAATTATGAACAAAGTCACCGAAAGTCAGAATACAAATTAAGTGAAATTAAACACAGCCATCCATATATTTTTGCAAAAAATGTTTATATAAGATTATATGTCAACATTTTTTTAAAAATTATCTTAAAAATGAATATTATTGGTACCTCCCATTCCTAGTAATGTTTTTGTGGCATCACTGCAATAAAAAAAGAGTCTAGAAGTGATGTTAGAATGCGCCATGGTTTGGATGCGCTATAACTGATGACGTAAGCCCTTGATCTAAGATGCATAAGTCAGGAGAGGAACGAACGAACGAACAAAATCTTTATTTCATCAGGGTAAAGAAATAGGCTTAATTGCCTTTTTACATTTCTTCTGTGCTGGCTTTAGGAGTCATATGCAGTCAGAGGTTATTAGTGGTTGATCTGACTAGGAGATTCCTTGTGAGAGGTGTATGCTGCACTAGAGGAGGCCAAGATAGTAGAAGTAAAGCGACTGTGTGTGCAAGAATGCCAGCAGATGTCAGTATCAGTCATGTTACAATGAGCAGTGTATCATGAGATGTGTCTGAAGCCATTGTTAGGTGCCATCAGTTTGTTATTTGTATGTCAGTCATATATGATGTTACCGATGTCCAGGATTCTATATTGGTGAAATATATATGTACATAGGACTGTACAACAGACTTCTGTCGAATTTATGAATGAGTGCAGCTAATGAGGCTGTCCTGGTAGTGATCACACAAGAATGCACAAGCCTTGCAATATTTTTGTGGTACATTTTAAAAAAAATATGGAAACAGCGCATATTGCACCATGAAAGCTAAGTTGAATAACCCCCTGACAAGAGTTTACAGGCCCACAAAAGTTCTAATGAAATTAAAATGGAATGCAAAGGAATGAAAAGAGAATGAATGCTGTCATGACGATTAAAAAGGTATAACATTTCACCAAGAACAGAAAGATTAAAATGGTATAATGATCTTCACCACAGTGAAACCAATGCAAAGAACCAGAAAAATATCTAAATGACAATGAATCCTCTTGACATTTCTATCTGACAATTAATCTTCCTGACATTACAAAATGACAATGAATCCTCTTGACATTTCTATTTGACAATTAATCTTCCTGACATTTCTAAATTATAATGAATCTTCTGACTTTTCTAAAGACCTAAATAACAATGAATCTTCCTGACACTTCTAAGTAACACCAATCTTCCTGACACTTCTAAGTAACACCAATCTTCCTGACACTTCTAAGTAACACCAATCTTCCTGACACTTCTAAGTAACACCAATCTTCCTGACACTTCTAAGTAACACCAATCTTCCTGACACTTCTAAGTAACACCAATCTTCCTGACACTTCTAAGTAACACCAATCTTCCTGACACTTCTAAGTAACACCAATCTTCCTGACACTTCTAAGTAACACCAATCTTCCTGACACTTCTAAGTAACACCAATCTTCCTGACACTTCTAAGTAACACCAATCTTCCTGGCACTTCTAAGTAACACCAATCTTCCTGACACTTCTAAGTAACACCAATCTTCCTGACACTTCTAAGTAACACCAATCTTCCTGACACTTCTAAGTAACACCAATCTTCCTGACACTTCTAAGTAACACCAATCTTCCTGACACTTCTAAGTAACACCAATCTTCCTGACACTTCTAAGTAACACCAATCTTCCTGACACTTCTAAGTAACACCAATCTTCCTGACACTTCTAAGTAACACCAATCTTCCTGACACTTCTAAGTAACACCAATCTTCCTGACACTTCTAAGTAACACCAATCTTCCTGACACTTCTAAGTAACACCAATCTTCCTGACACTTCTAAGTAACACCAATCTTCCTGACACTTCTAAGTAACACCAATCTTCCTGACACTTCTAAGTAACACCAATCTTCCTGAACTATAAGAAATACCTAGCCATCATTATGATGTTTGTCTCTGGCTGAGAATGGAAAATAACACTGACATGTCAACTGTCGCACACAAATCCCTGGCCAATAATTGTCAACAAATAACTGTCTGAAGCCATACTTACTACATTCATGTCTTTGGTCAGCAAGAGATTGGATAGAGTAAGGTCTCGGTGTACAATCCCATGAGAGTGCAAATAGAGGATTCCTTCCACAATCTGTTTCATAAACGTGCGAGCTTCATCCTCAGTCAAGGTCTTGGCCTGAGATCGAAGGTGTCCGTACATTTCTCCCTTGTGACACAACTCCAAGACCAAGTAGACATAGTTTGAGTCTTCGAAGCAGTCATACATCTGAAAATTAAAAAAAAAAAACCCAACTCATTTCACCAGAGTGTGAGGAAATATAATAATACAAGGACCACTACTACTACCAGGTGTGTCATAAGATATGACTACGTTGAAGCTGTGCAGGAGGCTAGCACCCTATCAAGCTACAGCGACCACCGCTGCAACTCCTTGTGTAGCACAGGCCCTCAGTCATGCCAACTTCTTATGTCTTGTGCCATCTGTAAACATCTCTCATGTCTTCTTTTCTTTATGTCTGCTTTTAGTTTTCTTCTCCATGTATTTTTGGTTTCCCTTTATTTCTGTTATCATTGGATTCCAGGAGAAAAATGATCTGATATGCTTTTAGCTATTTCTTTAAAGTGTACCCTGCCCACAGCTAGTGTCTTTTCCTGACCTGTGACACTGGGGTTTTGTGTGACCTTTCCATCCATTCCTTGTCATACCATTTAATCCTCTTATCTGCCATAAGCACCCTTTCATGAAAGTCTATAACTCTTTTATTGTAATTTTTCTTGTTCTCCATGTTTCATAACCATATAATAGATTGCATTGATATTTGTGTTAACAATTATTGGTTTCGTTTTTTTATTTACATACACAGGTTGGTAACCCAGAATCCGAAATGCTTGGGACAGCTGTGTTTCGGAAATCAAATTTTTTCGGATATCGTCTAAAGTAGCCAAAATTTTGAAAATTGCCCAAAAGTCTGCCAAAAAAACTTTCCATTTTCGGATGTTCCGGATGTTTGAATTCTGGCTTACCGGCCTGTATCTCCCAACGTAGTGAGCTGCCCCCATGTAGTTGGTATCCTAATTTTCTTATCATTGTCTATCCCTCCAACTCTCTCAATGCTACAACCATCACATCCTGCAGTCACGTGTCTCCAAGTATAACATGGTTATGTGTGCCTGTCTCAGTCCAGGGAACTAGTGATGTCTTGCCCTGTCTGACAGACCTGCTGTTGGTGAATTATTTCACTTTAACAATAATGACATAGTCAAATAACTGCTTAATGAGAACAAGAGAACCCTATGTGGTTTGTGGTGGCCCTTGAGGAGACAAAGAAAGAAGTGCTTAATGAGAACAAGAGAACCTCAGCAAAGGTAGAATGAAGATGAAACACAAGGTGACAACAAAGGTAGAATGTAGATCAAACAAGTGACAACAAAGGTAGAATGAAGATCAAATAGAAGGTGACAACAAAGGTAGAATGAAGATCAAATAGAAGGTGACAACAAAGGTAGAATGAAGATCAAACATGTGACAACAAAGGTAGAATGAAGATCAAACAGAAGGTGACAACAAAGGTAGAATGAAGATCAAACAGGTGACAACAAAGGTAGAATGAAGATCAAACAAGTGACAACAAAGGTAGAATGAAGATCAAACAGAAAGTGACAACAAAGGTAGAATGAAGATCAAACAGAAGGTGACAACAAAGGTAGAATGAAGATCAAATAGAAGGTGACAACAAAGGTAGAATGAAGATCAAACAGAAGGTGGCGACAAAGGTAGAATGAAGATCAAACAGAAGGTGACAACAAACGTAGAATGAAGATCAAACATGTGACAACAAAGGTAGAATGAAGATCAAACAGAAGGTGATGACAAAGGTAGAATGAAGATCAAACATGTGACAACAAAGGTAGAATGAAGATCAAACAGAAGGTGATGACAAAGGTAGAATGAAGATCAAACATGTGACAACAAAGGTAGAATGAAGATCAAACAGAAGGTGATGACAAAGGTAGAATGAAGATCAAACACAAGGTGACAACAAAGGTAGAATGAAGATCAAACATGTGACAACAAAGGTAGAATGAAGATCAAACAGAAGGTGATGACAAAGGTAGAATGAAGATCAAACATGTGACAACAAAGGTAGAATGAAGATCAAACAGAAGGTGAGACAAAGGTAGAATGAAGATCAAACATGTGACAACAAAGGTAGAATGAAGATCAAACATGTGACAACAAAGGTAGAATGAAGATCAAACAGAAGGTGATGACAAAGGTAGAATGAAGATCAAACAAGTGACAAAGGTGGAATAAAGATGAAATAGAAGGTGACAACAAAGGTAGAATGGAGATCAAATAGAAGGTGACAACAAAGGTAGAATGAAGATCAAACATGTGACAACAAAGGTAGAATGAAGATCAAACAGAAGGTGACAACAAAGGTAGAATGAAGATCAAACAGGTGACAACAAAGGTAGAATGAAGATCAAACAAGTGACAACAAAGGTAGAATGAAGATCAAACAGAAAGTGACAACAAAGGTAGAATGAAGATCAAACAGAAGGTGACAACAAAGGTAGAATGAAGATCAAACAGAAGGTGACAACAAAGGTAGAATGAAGATCAAATAGAAGGTGACAACAAAGGTAGAATGAAGATCAAACATGTGACAACAAAGGTAGAATGAAGATCAAACAGAAGGTGACAACAAAGGTAGAATGAAGATCAAACAGGTGACAACAAAGGTAGAATGAAGATCAAACAAGTGACAACAAAGGTAGAATGAAGATCAAACAGAAAGTGACAACAAAGGTAGAATGAAGATCAAACAGAAGGTGACAACAAAGGTAGAATGAAGATCAAATAGAAGGTGACAACAAAGGTAGAATGAAGATCAAACAGAAGGTGGCGACAAAGGTAGAATGAAGATCAAACAGAAGGTGACAACAAACGTAGAATGAAGATCAAACATGTGACAACAAAGGTAGAATGAAGATCAAACAGAAGGTGATGACAAAGGTAGAATGAAGATCAAACATGTGACAACAAAGGTAGAATGAAGATCAAACAGAAGGTGATGACAAAGGTAGAATGAAGATCAAACATGTGACAACAAAGGTAGAATGAAGATCAAACAGAAGGTGAGACAAAGGTAGAATGAAGATCAAACATGTGACAACAAAGGTAGAATGAAGATCAAACATGTGACAACAAAGGTAGAATGAAGATCAAACAGAAGGTGATGACAAAGGTAGAATGAAGATCAAACAAGTGACAAAGGTGGAATAAAGATGAAATAGAAGGTGACAACAAAGGTAGAATGGAGATCAAACAGAAGGTGACAACAAAGGTAGAATGAAGATCAAACAGAAGGTGACAACAAAGGTAAAATGAAGATCAAACAGAAGGTGACAACAAATGTAGAATGAAGATCAAACAGGTGACAACAAAGGTAGAATGAAGATCAAAGTGACAACAAAGTTAGAATGAAGATCAAAGTGACAACAAAGGTAGAATGAAGATCAAACAGAAGGTGACAACAAAGGTAGAATGAAGATCAAAGTGACAACAAAGGTAGAATGAAGATCAAAGTGACAACAAAGGTAGAATGAAGATCAAACAGAAAGTGACAATAAAGGTAGAATGAAGATCAAACAGAAAGTGACAACAAAGGTAGAATGAAGATCAAAGAGAAAGTGACAACAAAGGTAGAATGAAGATCAAACAGAAAGTGACAACAAAGATAGAATGAAGATCAAAGAGAAAGTGACAACAAAGATAGAATGAAGATCAAACAGAAAGTGACAACAAAGGTAGAATGAAGATCAAACAGAAAGTGACAACAAAGGTAGAATGAAGATCAAAGTGACAACAAAGGTAGAATGAAGATCAAACAGAAAGTGACAACAAAGGTAGAATGAAGATCAAACAGAAAGTGACAACAAAGGTAGAATGAAGATCAAACAGAAAGTGACAACAAAGATAGAATGAAGATCAAAGAGAAAGTGACAACAAAGATAGAATGAAGATCAAACAGAAAGTGACAACAAAGGTAGAATGAAGATCAAACAGAAAGTGACAACAAAGGTAGAATGAAGATCAAACAGAAAGTGACAACAAAGGTAGAATGAAGATCAAACAGAAAGTGACAACAAAGATAGAATGAAGATCAAAGAGAAAGTGACAACAAAGATAGAATGAAGATCAAACAGAAAGTGACAACAAAGGTAGAATGAAGATCAAACAGAAAGTGACAACAAAGGTAGAATGAAGATCAAACAGAAAGTGACAACAAAGGTAGAATGAAGATCAAACAGAAAGTGACAACAAAGGTAGAATGAAGATCAAACAGAAAGTGACAACAAAGATAGAATGAAGATCAAACAGAAAGTGACAACAAAGATAGAATGAAGATCAAACAGAAAGTGACAACAAAGATAGAATGAAGATCAAACAGAAAGTGACAACAAAGGTAGAATGAAGATCAAACAGAAAGTGACAACAAAGGTAGAATGAAGATCAAACAGAAAGTGACAACAAAGGTAGAATGAAGATCAAACAGAAAGTGACAACAAAGGTAGAATGAAGATCAAACAGAGGGTGGCAACAAAAATATATATGTAGTGAAGAGACATACAAAAAAAGGGATATGAAGATCAACAAGAGACTGTAAAATGAAGACCAAAAACAAAAATACAGAGAAAGTAGAAATTTGTCCCTTCCCATTTTGTTTGTGAAGAGTTTTCACACAGTCCTCCCCACCAACAAACACACACTTCTCAATAAATGATGTAGTTAGGGTTAGTACTTGTAGAAAACTTACTTCAAGAATAGATGGATGTTTGAGTATGAAGTGAATTTCTACCTCCTGCTTCACTCTTTCTTGCAGACCTGCTGCTTTAATCTTGTTTTTCTCAATCTGAAAAGATCATATCCAACAGGTTAGATACCAACATGTGCACTTCAACTCAGAACAAACGTTCATCCTCTTCTTCTTGGCCATCCTTTCTTGGTCTAATGCCCTGACCTGTTCAGCAGACACCTTTCTTCAAGAGTCAAGGGCAAGGCATTGGTGCTAGGTTAGACACACATTGGCAAAGCCAGCTACACAGTATTAACACTTTGTGTACCAAGGCTTCTCCCTTAGCAATTACCTTTAAGTACCAAGGGTTCTCAGTTACCAATTAACTTTAAGTACCAAGGGTTCTCAGTTACCAATAACTTTAAGTACCAAGGCTTCTCATTTAGCAATTACCTTCAAGTACCAAGGGTTCTCAGTTACCAATTACCTTTAAGTACCAAGGCTTCTCAGCAATTACCTTTAAGTAACAAGGGTTTTTAGGAAAATTTCCTATTTGGGGTGAAGAAAGTAAAAAAAAACCACAGAGACTGAATGAGTCAGCAGATTGACATGAAACATTCAGGGCAATATTGGAAGTGGATAAAGTGTCATGAACTGTTTTGTGTGTATTCAGGTCATGTGTTCTTGGTGGCTATTTCAAATATTAATGAGGCAATAGACAAAAAAATTGGCATGCACTATTGAAAAATGTATACAAAATATTATAACCAACTCAAAACTCATCAAACTTTCCCAGATATATTGTAAGTGAACATTCTTTCCAAATAAAGCAAGTATAATGTGGTCTTTAATGAAATTGGGGTTGAAAAGCTATTTGAAATGGACATAAAATTCCAGTGTCTGTAACGACAAAAGAGAAATATTCATGAGGTACCGACATGATTTCATGCGAAGAGAAATGAAATTGCCAACTTACTTCAGCTGGATGTGTTAGTCTAACATAAAATATGGTCACAGATGTCATTATTGGCTGGATGTGTTAGTCTAACATAAAATATGGTCACAGATGTCATTATTGGCTGGATGTGTTAGTCTAACATAAAATATGGTCACAGATGTCATTATTGGCTGGATGTGTTAGTCTAACATAAAATATGGTCACAGATGTCATTATTGGCTGGATGTGTTAGTCTAACATAAAATATGGTCACAGATGTCATTATTGGCTGGATGTGTTAGTCTAACATAAAATATGGTCACAGATGTCATTATTGGCTGGATGTGTTAGTCTAACATCAAAATATGGTCACAGATGTCATTATTGGCTGGATGTGTTAGTCTAACATAAAATATGGTCACAGATGTCATTATTGGCTGGATGTGTTAGTCTAACATAAAATATGGTCACAGATGTCATTATTGGCTGGATGTGTTAGTCTAACATAAAATATGGTCACAGATGTCATTATTGGCTGGATGTGTTAGTCTAACATAAAATATGGTCACAGATGTCATTATTGGCTGGATGTGTTAGTCTAACATAAAATATGGTCACAGATGTCATTATTGGCTGGATGTGTTAGTCTAACATTAAATATGGTCACAGATGTCATTATTGGCTGGATGTGTTAGTCTAACATAAAATATGGTCACAGATGTCATTATTGGCTGGATGTGTTTGTCTAACACATAAAATGGTCACAGATGTCATTATTGGCTGGAATGTGTTAGACCTAAATTAAAATATGGGTCACAGATGTCATTATTGGCTGGAATGTTAGTCTAACATTAAATATGCACAATCGTGGCATTATTGCGACTTCTTGCATAATCTGTTCAGTCTTAGTCTAACATAAAAGCGCCAAACACGGCAGATGTGCTCTCCAGGTTGTTCGTTGTGACGCCACTCCTCTTAGCTCTTGCACATTATTTAGGCCCAACGTTCTTCCTTCTCTTATTATTGTTCTTCTGAGTGTTTCTTTTGGTCTTCCTTTTTTCCGCTTACCCTCAGGAACCCAAGTGAGCGTCTGTAGTGGTATTCTGTTGTTTTGCATTCGTAGGACATGACCGATATATGACCATCGTCTTTTCCTTATATAGTCGGAGACATATTTCTGCCTAGAGTCTTCTCTTATTTTGACATTAGTCTTGAATTCTTTCCAACTGATGTTCATGAAAAAGACATTTGTTCTGGACTGTCATTCAGCTTGTTCTCAATGATTTTGTTATTTTCCAACTCTCACAGCCGTATTCATTAACACTGAGATAACATTTGAATTGGAATTACAAACGAGCTTGGTATGTATATTCAATGATCAAGTTCCAAATTTAGATAATCATGAAGCGCTAGATGCAAAGCAATTCTAGTATGGATTTCTCTTGTTGTGTCACCATCCTGAGTCATTTTACTGCCTAAATAATTGAAACTTTCAACTTTCTGTAGTTTTTCCCCGTTCAAGATGATATCAAAGGTCTAAATTGCTTCGGTATAATTGGAGGTTTAGCAGCTTCACAGTACAGAATATACCCATTTAGAAGGGCAACTTTTATGACAAAATTAAGAATTGGATGATACCATTTGTAGCAGCGATAAGGGTAAAAGTAATTCGCCAGTCTTTGATTGAAGTGATCTACACCACCCATATTGTGATTATAAACATCTGCCATGACAGGTTTTTCACTGTCTTAAGTCCCCTCTTGGTGTCTGGATCTGGCACGTTTGTCAACAATATTGTTTGTGTGGACTGTGCTGAGCAAATTCATGTGTTTTGTATCATGCCACGTACAGACAACCATGTTTCCTGACCTAGTAAAAACAAGTGAACTGCCATGCTTCACCTTCATGTTTTTTCCCCTCAAAATTACAGGAAACTCTCTTCTGCTTTTTGTAGCAGTTCCACAGGCACCTGTTCCTGAAGTTTATAAATTGCTGAAGTGTAAAAACTGTCAGTATACACAATGTGCCCTTTGCCAACAATCTTTTAGCGGTGTCATGATAACTTTTTCACCCATATTTTTTCCTCCATCAAAGTAATCTTTTCCTGTATGAATTTTGTATTTCAAACAATAACTGGTCCTGGGATCTACTGTAGTACAGATTTTGAAACGCCATTTGTGGGGTTTGTCGGACAGATACTGTTTCATATGATGACGTCCCTTGTTGGAGATCATTGCCTTGTCAATGCTGATATCTCTCTGTGGTGCATAATACAGCTCCTAGAGATTCTATGTGGCCTCTAGAAGTGGTTTAACTTTATCTAGGGGATCATATCCCTCTTCCCCACATGCAATGTGTGCAGTATTATCGGTAAAATGTAGGAAGAAGTCGAGGTATTGAAACAGGTTTCTGGCCATGATTTCCAAGAATTAGTTTTCTCTGCCACGCCCCCAGTAGCAGGTCTTTTTCTAAGCCTCTGATTCACACCATGACCCTGAAACTGACCATCACTGGCCCCTTCATGAATCCTAGAACTAGGGCTGTAACTGTTTGTGTCAGGCTGCCCTGCATCAAAACTAGACCAACTGTTGTCACTTTCAAAGGCCAGCTGAGAGCCAGAATCCAAATAATGGCAACATTCAACAGTTTCACTCATTTAAAACAAAAATTCCACTTAAATCTGAATCAAAACACGTCAAAAAATGTTCAAGCTGCCATCAACCACTGCTCTATAAAGGAGAGTAGCTTCCCTTGGTTTGTGTCTTCATTTGGCTGTCATGATCACTTATTGTCCTAATGCAATATGGATGCCAAATGGATACCACAATAATGAAAAATAGAGCCTGTCACCAAAAGGTTACCATGGTTACTCAAAGTGTTAAAAGGCAGTTCTTGTTCTGGAATCCCCAGTGTATAAAAAAAAAACAACAGATTTTTTAAAAACAAACGGAGAAGACAACTGGAGACAACAGGAGACAACTGAAGACAACTGGAGACAACAGGAGACAACTAGAGACAACAGGAGACAACTGGAGACAACAGAAGACAGACACAAAAAAGAATAAAGAATAAATGAAGAACATATGAACCAACAACAAATAACAAGAACGCATGCAGGTGTGAAGTCATGAAAGACTTATGCTCCATAGAGAGCTAAACGACACAAGACAGTAGTAAAAAACCTTTCTTGTCTATCTGGCTTATGTGTGTTTTTATTTTTCTCTATATTCAACACATAGTTTGTCTTATTTACATTTTAAGAAAAGCGATTCAGAAAACTCAGACCACACTCTTCTTGTATAGATTAGAATATCTATAAATACTACATTTATGTATAGCTTATTAGGACTATGCATCTATAAATATAGCATGTTCACACATACGTGTATCTCTAAATATACATATATTACATGTCAATAAAGATATTAATGTGTATATTTCTAAGACAACCACTTGCCCATACAGATTAATATAGGATCATAAATCTCTCTATTGTATAAACATCTGTACAACAGGGGGGAGAAACAAACTAAATAAACATAAATTATACAAGACAAATACCATTTTAATGGCCACTTCCATGCAATTTCTTTTGTTTACGGCCTGGTAAACACAAGCAAATCCACCTTTCCCTAGCAAACGGAGAACCTTGAAGTCCTGAAAAATTGAGAATTCAATAGTTTAATGAATACATGATGTTACAAAGTGTTACAACTATACCGACAAAACTGTTCTACAGGTCTGAAAAATTGAGAATTCAATAATGTAATGAATACATGATGTTATGTAACAGTGTTACAGCTATACAGGCAGAACTGCTCTACACGTCTGACAAATTGAGAATTCAATAATGTTTGTGTTAAGTGGCATGCAAAGATGTGGTGGTACATGCAGATGATTGCAATGAGTGGTATATGAATGCAAAGATGTTGGTATTCAGTGGTATATGGAGATACTTGTAATGAGTGACATCTGAAGATGTAAGAATATTCAGTAGTAAATGGGGATTTTTGTGTTGAGTGGCCTGCAATGATGGTGGTAAATGGAAATGTATGTATTGAGTAGTATGCAAAGATGATGGTATTCAGCAGCACAAGGAGAAGTAAGTGTTGAGTGGAGATGTTTATAATTAGTGGTATTTGGACTGGGTTACCAGACATCACAAGGAGAAGTGAGTGTTGAGTGGAGATGTTTTTAGTGGTATTTGGACTGGGTTACCAGACATCACAAGGAGAAGTGAGTGTTGAGTGGAGATGTTTATAATTAGTGGTATTTGGACTGGGTTACCAGACATCACAAGGAGAAGTGAGTGTTGAGTGGAGATGTTTATAATTAGTGGTATTTGGACTGGGTTACCAGACATCACAAGGAGAAGTGAGTGTTGAGTGGAGATGTTTATAATTAGTGGTATTTGGACTGGGTTACCAGACATCACAAGGAGAAGTAAGTGTTGAGTGGAGATGTTTATAATTAGTGGTATTTGGACCTTCAGTTTCTCATCCTCAATCCAGCAAATATTTCTTTTTCTTTTTCAAAATAGACAACCCTGTCGGGTTTTTAACTAATGGTTAATATTTCCTATATCTTTCATTAATTTCATGGTTACCCATGTTTAACCAATCATGACAAGATCTACTGAACGTAGCAAGTACTCTAGCCTCCTGTAACTTACTGGTTAATAATCATGCTAGCCATTCCATTAATTGTCTCTTTCAGTAGTTTGCCAGTCAGCATCTCATTCGTTATGTAGTGTGTTGCTTTCACTGGCTATGTGGTGCACAAACGACACATAATTTGTTTTACATGTATTTTGTCACATTAGTCAGTCACATTTATTTCAACAGACGTTTTAGAAAATTCCCTGATGTACTGTTTTTTTTATGAAGGTCACATGTAAATGAGGACAATTGTTTGATTTGTGACTGCTACACGTCAGTTTGATTTGTGACTGCTAAACGTCAGTTTGATTTGTGACTGCTTCACGTCTGTTTGATTTGTGACTACTAAACATCTGTTTGATTTGTGACTGCTACACGTCTGATTTGTGACTGCTACATGTCTGTTTGGTTTGTGACTCCTACACGTCTGTTTGATTTGTGACTGCATCACGTCTGTTTGATTTGTGACTGCTACATGTCTGTTTGATTTGTGACTGCTACACGTGTTTGATTTGTGACTGTTACATGTCTGTCTGATTTGTGACTGCTACACGTCTGTTTGATTTGTGACTGCTACACGTCTGTTTGATTTGTGGCTGCTACATATCTGTTTGATTTGTGGCTGCTACACATCTGTTTGATTTGTGACTGCTACACGTCTGCTTGATTTGTGACTGCTACATTTCTGTTTGATTTGTGACTGCTACATGACTGATTTGTGACTGCTACATGTCTGTTTCTTCTTCTTCTTCTTCGTTCACCCTCAGATGTCAACTTGAATAAGTTCAAAGAAAGCAGTGGTTAGCCTGAGGCTGTTGATATCTCCGTAGATTTTCTCCAGGAATGGTACTGGTGATGGCCATATGCGTTTTCTCTGTTCCTCATATGTTGGGCACCTTTGAAGCAGATGTTCGACAGTCATTTTATCGGTGCCACAGTCACACTCATCAGTAGTTCCTATCTTTAGTTTGTTGAATAGATGGTATCTCAATCTGTTATGACCTGTGCGAAGTCTGAAGATTATCACTTGTTCTCTTCTGCTGAGCTGGTAATAAGGATCATTTTTTGTGTGGCCTGGATGCTCTTCTTCCCACTTGTGCCTGTATCTGCGCTTGATAAAACTCTTGGACTCCTCATAGGTTATATTTGTGTCAAGTTGAGGAAGTTTTCCCCCTTCCTTTGCCAATCTGTCAGCCTCTTCATTTCCAGGGATGTTGCAGTGAGAAGGGATCTACTGTATCACAACTCTTTTGTATTGCTGACATAGTCTGTGAAGTGTTACTCTTAGGTCAGCCAGTTCAGCATTACTTTGACTTTTCAATGTTGTAATCACTGACAGCGCATCTGAGAAGATAGCTACTGGTCTCTCTGAGCTTTCTTCTGTCATTAGAATTTCTGATGCAGTTTTTAAGGCCTCTGCCTCTGCTCTGAAGTTAGTTGAAAATTTCCCTGTTGCGACTGCTATCTTCTTTTGTGTGCCATTGCTTAAGCTCAGGAAGACTCCTCCACCCCCATCTTCTGTTGCATTAGTTACTGATCCATCTGTGTACGCATGGATCCAGGTGTTGCTTGGGTAATGTTTCTCTATATATTTTGTGGTTAGGACTCTCCTTTCTGTTTCATTTTGGCTGTTCTTTTTCTCAATACCAGGAATGTTTTCTATCATTTCAGGGAAGCACTGTTATTTCCAAATTGGTAGCTTGTGTGCAGTACATATTGGTGTAGCTGTTGACATTGCGTTAATGGGGTCTGCTCTCATCTTTGTTTTGACTGTCTCTACAAAGTTGCTTCGCTTCAGTCTTCCCCTTCCAAGTCCACATGTCTGTTTGACTTGTGACTGCTACACGTCTGCTTGATTTGTGACTGCTACACGTCTGTTTGATTTGTGACTGCTACACATCTGCTAACATGTCTGTTTGACTATTTATTTGGAGTGGCAAAGTAAAAATTAGAAAGCTATCAAATATAACATCATCATCATCTTTTGTGCTTTAAAAAAAAAATTCCTTGTCTAAGATTTGCAAATGATGCTGGCAGAGAAAATTGTTTTTTTTTTTCCAATTACTATTTTTACTGGAAAACAGGCAGAATGAAAACCAAATTTCTGGAACCAGAAGCCACTTCCAATGAAGTACATGAAAACTTGAACTTTATAAGTGAAGGGTGTAAAGTGTAGAAACTTATCTACCATCTTGACAGAAAAGGTAAGAAGAACAATTCAAAATCATTAAGAACAGGAGGAACAAATCATAGCAAACAAGAAAACAAGCAGAAATGTTAAACAACTAATATGCCAAAGTCAGCAAAAACCAAAATCTGAAAAAAGCTTGACAGAACAATCAGGAAAATAAAAAATATAAAAAAGATGTACAAAAGCAAGCACTGTACTACTGAAACAGATGACATCATCCAGGAAATAAATAACACACTGTAAACATTTAAAAAACAAAGAAAGCACCACAGCCAGAGACATGATTAGTAGATGATACTTCTTCTTCTTCTTCTTCTTCGTACACTCTCAGACGTCGTCCGCTTGAATGTTCTCAAAGAAAGCAGTAGTCAGTTTGAGGCTATTTGAATCCCCGTAAAGCTTTTCCACGAAAGGAGCTGGCATCGGCCATATGCACTTTCTCTGTACCACATATAAGGGGCAACTTTGAAGCAGATGTTCAGCAGTCATTTTATCAGTGCCACAGTTACACTGATCGGTAGTTCCTATCTTTAGCTTGTTGAATAGATGGTATCTTAATCTGTTGTGTCCAGTGGAGTCTGAAGATTACCCCTAGTTCTCTTCTGTGGAGCTGGTAGTAAGCATCATTCTGTGTGTGCCCTGGATGTTCAACATTCCATTTTTTTCTGTATCTGATTCTGATAAAACTCTTTGCCTCCTCAAAAGTTATGCTTGCATCAGGCTGAGGTAGATGTGAACCTTCTTTTGCCATTCTGTCAGCCTCTTCATTGCCGGTGATGTTACAATGAGATGGGATCCATTGGATCACAACACTTTTGAATCGTTGACAAAGTTTGTGGAGCACTATTCTGAGATCACCCAGGTCTGTATTATTTTGGCTTTTCCACGTTGCAATTACTGACTGTGCATCAGTAAAGAAAGCAACTTGTCTCTCTGCGCTTTCTTCTGTCAATATAACTTCTGCTGCAGTTTTCAAGGCCTCTGCCTCTGCTGTGAAGAATAGTCCTGTCGCCACTGACAGCCTTTTTTCTGCACCAGTGCTTAAGGTCAGAAAGACACCCCCACCTCCATTTTCTGTTGCATTTGTTGCTGATACTAAACCATGGATCAAATTCAAAATCAGTACTTCTAAACTTTATTAATAGAACATGAACAGAAAACACTCTTCCAAAAGCTGGCTGAGTGCAGACATCAAGCTAATTGTGAAAAAAAAAAACCCAACTGAAGAACCCAGGAACTATAAAAGTCTCATTGACCTCAGCAACTGGAAAACTTACTGAAAGAATGGTGAATCAAACTCTACAGCTAGTTGGATAGCAACTAAATCATCAATGATAGTCAGGCAGGCTTGAGAGTAGAAATTCAACTCTTTCTTTTTGTGCAAAAAACCCTAGATATATCCCAAGATGGCAAGCATACAATAGATGTAATCTTCAACCTGTAGAAGGCATACAACACACTATGGAGACAGGAACTATTTGCTAAGATGACAAAAATAGATATGCACAGAAAAATGTACTCCTGGATTAAAACCTATAAACAATAGTAGAAGGCACCAAATCATTTCTTTAAAAAAGGCACACCAGAGGAAGGATTACCACAAGGCTTTGCATTAAGCTGCAACATATTCCGTATTAATATAAACTGCCTTCTCTCTTCTCTCCCCCCCCCCCCCCATATTTTAAAAACACTCAAAAGATCTACTAATTTGGAGAGCAGAAAGACCCAAGTAGAGCCCTAGCCATAGCAGCTGTTTCATCCTTTCATGGCAGACACAACTGTTGCTGGTACAAGGGGAAGGAAGCCTGCACCACACATTCACATGCCTGTGTAGTCATGGTTTCTATGGCAATTTGTTTTACATAATGAGACTGGGAACCGCGATAGTGCAGTGGTTAGTGCACTGGCTTCCTAGCTCAGTGGTCCATGGTTCGATCCCCAGTTGAGGTAGGATTTTTTAAACCGCAGACAGCTCCAGGTTGACCCAGCCTCATGAATTAGGTACCAGAGCAACTCTGGGAAGGTTAATGCGGCCGGTGTGATGCTCACCACATCACCCCTAGTGGTCAAGAAAATATGGGCCTAACACTATATTCCCAATATGCCTCAATGGGCATGTAACGGGATCCTTGACCTTTACCCTAATGAGGTTGCCAGCTCTAAACACAACCTCACTTTAGTGACCTTGGCATTGACATGCCTTAGGGTGCAGTAGTCGTATTCCTTGCCTCCTCACAGACCCCCGGAATTACAAGGGAATATAGTAACTGTGTACCACACCATAAAAACCCCAGAGACCCCAGGAATTACAAGGGAATATAGTAACTGTGTACCGCACCATAAAAACCTCAGAGACCCTGGGAATTACAAGGGAATATAGTAACTGTGTACCCCACCATAAAAACCTCAGAGACCCCGAGAATTACAAGGGAATATAGTAACTGTGTACCACACCATAAAAACCTCAGAGACCCCAGGAATTACAAGGGAATATAGTAACTGTGTACCAAACCAAAAAAACCTCAGAGACCCCGGGAATTACAAGGGAATATAGTAACTGTGTACCGCACCATAAAAACCTGAGACCCCGGGAATTACAAGGGAATATAGTAACTGTGTACCCCACCATAAAAACCTCAGAGACCCCAGGAATTACAAGGGAATATAGTAACTGTGTACCGCGCCATAAAAACCTCAGAGACCCCAGGAATTACAAGGGAATATAGTAAATGTGTACCGCACCATAAAAACCTCAGAGACCCCGGGAATTACAAGGGAATATAGTAACTGTGTCATCATCATCAGTTGCCATCTCCACAACGAAGGCTGGCTGTAATGGATCTCCAACGTCTTCTGTCTCTTGTCTTGGTGGTACACTCTGATAGACTCTTTCCTGTCCATCTCTTGATGTTATCTTCCCACTTATAGCGCTGTCTTCCCCTTGCACGTTTGCCTTCAACTCTCTCTTCTGTTATGGTCTTCTGCAAGGTGTTATGCCTTTTTATGTGACCAAAGTATTTTAACTGCCGAACTTTGACCTCCCTCATTAGTTCTCTTTTCATACCTAGATTTTCTAGGACCTCCTTATTTGTTTTCATCTCTTTCCATGAGATACGCCCCATTCTTCTATATATCCACATTTCAAGAGCCTCAATTCTTTCTTCCAAATGCTTATTCATCGTCCATGTTTCTGCACCATACAGAAATGCAGAATATATATAACACTTTATGATTCTCAGTTTTAATTTGTGAGATAACTGTTTGGATGTCAGTATATGTTTCATGTTGTTGAATGTAGCTTTGGCCATTCCTATTCTCTTCTTGATTTCTGTTTCACATCTGCCATCTTCTGTTATTATATGACCAAGATATACGTAGCTCTTGACTTGTTCCAGGATTTTCCCATTTACGCTTATCTTTAATGTGGGTTTATCGTTTGTTTTGCTAATTATCATAGTTTTTGTTTTCTCAATATTAATGTCGAGTCCATATTCATGACTTATGCTGTTCACTTGCTTCACTAGTTCTTGTAACTCCTGTTCGCTTTCAGCTAACAACACGGTATCATCTGCATATCTAAGGTTGTTTATTGACCTTCCACTGATGTTCAGTCCTGGTATCTGTTTGAAAATTTTTTCGGTGTATAAATTAAATAGGCAAGGGGACAGCACACAACCTTGTCTGACACCTCTTTTTATGTCTATGTATGGTGAATAATTCCTTCCAGATCTTACTGTGGCAGTTTGCTCCCAATAAAGGTTACTGAGTATTCTTATATCTTTTCCATCAATACCTATGTCTTTGAGGCATTCAATTATTTTCTCATGATGGACTCTGTCAAAAGCCTTCTTATAGTCAATGAAACACATATACATACTTTTTTGGACCTCTGTATATTTTTCTGCTAATATTCTTAGGCAAAATATTGCCTCTCTTGTTCCATTGTTCCGTCTAAAACCAAACTGTTCTTCTTGGATTTCGCTGTCTACTTTACTTTTTATTCTTTCCTGTATGATTTTGAACAGTATCTTAATTGCATGACTCATCAGGCTGATTGTTCTGAAGTCTGAACATTCTGTTGCATTTGGTTTTTTGGGCAATGTTATAAAAACTGATGTCTTCATGTCGTGTGGTATATATCCTGTATTGTATATATCGTTGCATATTTCTGTGATTGTATCTATACCAAAGCTCTCCAGAGCTTCTATCATTTCAATTTTTATGTTATCCATGCCTGCTGATTTTCCTTTTTGTATCATATGAATGGCATTCTCTACTTCTGATCTGAGAATGTTTGGGCCTTCGTTAGAATCTGGTGATGGTTTTTTACCTCGAATAGTTCTTTTACGTATTCTGCCCATCTGTTTGATATGTCTTTCTCATCAAGTAATATTACACCATTTTTGTTCTTGATACAGCTTCCTCCTTGTGCAAACCGCGACCGATTTGATAATTTCTTTATTTCTTCATGCATATCTCTTGTCATGTGCTTTGCTTCTAAGTCTTCTATTTCCTTGCATTTTGTTTCTATCCACCGTTCTTTTGCTTCTCTACACATAGTACGTATGTTATTGTCTACTGTTTTATATTCTGGAGTGTTTTTTGCTTTCTTTCTTTCTGCCATTTTATTCAAGATGTCATCTGTCATCCAAATTTGATTTTTCTTAGACTCCTTTTTAGGTAAATTTGCATTTGCTGATTGTATGCTTGTTTTTAAGCATTCCCATTTTGCGGTTGCTTTTTCTTCTGGGTTTTCTCTTCTATACTGCTCCATGCTTTCTGACAATAACTGTTGATATTTATTTTTGACGTCGATTAAATACTTCTGTTTTATATCTGGTTGTTTCAGCGCTGATATTTCTATCTGGGGTTCCTCCTGTCTTCTGTTTCCTGCTCTTTTCAGCTTTATATTTACTTTGATGACGACTGGATTGTGATCTGAATTTATGTCGGCGCCAGGATGTGTCTTTGCACTTGTGACACTGTTCTTAAATCTACGTTTTATCATGATATAGTCGATTTGATTTCGTGTTACATCTCCTGGGCTTTTCCATGTGTATAATTTCCTTGGGTGGTGTTCAAAAAAGGTGTTACATATGACCAGCTGGTTTTCTTCACAGAACTGGATAAGTCTGTCTCCTCTATCATTTCTTGTCCCTAATCCTTACTGTCCTACTATTTTCTTGTATTTTCCTTTTCCTACTTTTGCATTCATATCACCCATTACTATCAACACATCTGTAGATTTGACTGGTTTAACTCTTAGAGGCCGAAACGACGCTACCAACGTACATCCGCAAAACCCCTAGAAGCCAAAACGACGATGCAAACGTCATTTTTGTGTTCCGTGAAATGTGTTCCGTATTTTAGTAATTTGGTATTTTAACATAACGGAAGTTACTATTTTTTTTATTCAGAAGAGCGCTATCTTTGAGTTGTGATTCGGAAACACGCTTGTTCTAGCTAATTTCACTGTGAAAAAACGGTAAATCTGTCAGCTTTCGATCGGCGATTATTGTTGTTTATACAGACAATGTCTAGCGAACCAACCACATCATGTTTATCAAAATGTAGGTCTTTTTTATCTGTAGAAAAAGCTAGGGAACTGTGTATCTTTGACGAGTTTAACGAGAATGATGATTTCAAAAGTGAAAATGATTTCGAATTTGAACTTAACGAAGAAGCTAGTTCTAATGAGGAGGGGGCGTGGTCACAGCCAGGCCCTAGTGCTACAAAACGACAAAAAGTTTTGACCAAATTATCGACCAAATCATCGACAAAAAGCATTAGTAACAAGGGGCAATTAGTAATGAATGGATTTCAGTACCAAACATCAGTATTACAGAGACCCAAAACGCATTCAGATTTCTTCCCAAATATGGTCGCAAACCAGGAGTACACGATGACTTAGGTCTTAGTGAGGCATCAACTCCTTTTGACTGCTATAGGACATTGTTTACTGATGACATTAACAAAACATCACAGAAAGCTAAAACTTGTAATTAATATTCATATATGGATTAGTGTTATTTAAAAAAAACCATGGAGCACTTTGGATAATATTTCAGTCTTTATGCATGTGTTGGTGGGTACATTTTTCACTCACTAAAATGAATTTTTTTTTAAAAATTGTTTACATCAGCGGTGGCCAAACTACGGCCCGCGGGCCAGATCCGGCCCGCCAACCTGTTTTGACCGGCCCGCCAACCTGTTTTGGTCGGCCTCTTATTGTTGATTGAAGCCACACTCTTCACAATGAAATAACACACAAATGTATGTTTGAAATAAATAATTACATGTCAAGTTACAAATTACAAAACAAATTAAAACATCAGATTCATTATATTTTTTTAAACAGTAATTTCAGTTCGAAGACTGGTATACATGTCTTGGCAGATGTGCAGTACAGTAGTTTGCCGTTGCTTTCTGTACGTGGTTCATTATATATATATATATATATATATATATATATATATATATATATATATAATATATATATATATATATATATATATATATATATATATATATATAATATATATATATATATATATATATATATATATATATATATATATATATATATAAAACTAAATATCAGAACGTTATTTTTTAAGGATTTTATAGGTCTGGCCCTCGGGTGTTACCCTTTACCACAATCTGGCCCTCGGCCAACCTTAGCTTGGCCACCACTGGTTTACATTATTAGGCTACTGATAATTGAATATAATATGAAGAATAGCACATAAAAGCCCCAATATTATAATTCTAAATATATTTATCTTTACTGTGAAACATAATTTGTGTGTCTTTTGTTGTGTAATATCAACACAATATATGATTTAATTTAAAAGTTCACGCGGCCTTGAATATCTTCTTTTTTTATTTTAATGATGATGGTATGGTCTGCTGGATGGTCGGTAAAACATTAACAAAATATCACAGAAAGCTGAAACTTGTAATTAATATTCATATATGAATTAGTGTTATTTAAAAAAAACCATGGAGCACTTTGGATAATATTTCAGTCTTTATGTATGGATTGGTGGGTACATTTTTCACTCACTAAAATGAATTTAAAAAAAAAATTGTTTACATTATTACTGATAATTGAATATAATATGAAGAATAGCACATAAAAGCCCCAATATTATAATTCTAAATATATTTATCTTTACTGTGAAACATAATTTGTGTGTCTTTTGTTGTGTAATATCAACACAATATATGATTTAATTTAAAAGTTCACGCGGCCTTGAATATCTTCTTTTTTATTTTAATGATGATGGTATGGTCTGCTGGATAATCTGTAAAAACATTAACAAAATATCACAGAAAGCTGAAACTTGTAAATAATAATTATATATGAATTAAAGTTAGTTTAAAAGACCCTGGAGCACTCTAGGTAATATGTCAGTCTTTATGCATGGGTTGTGAGTACATTTTTCATTCACTAAAATGAGTTTTTATTAAAACGTAGTCTATAAAATATGTAGAATATCACTAACATCCTTCATATTCTAATTCTACATTCATTTATCTTTACTGTGATGTATAATATGTGTGTCTTTGTTGTATAAAAACAATACAATATATGATTTAATTTAAAAGCTTCACGCGGCCTATAATGTCCTTTTTTCTTTCCAAATGTCTATAATGTTTATATGGTTCGCTGGATGGTCTGTAAAACATTAACAAAATATCACAGGAAGCTGACACTTGTAAATAATATTCATATATGGATTAGTGATATTTTAAAAGACCCTAGAGCACTCTGGATAATATTTCAGTCTATTGCATGGGTTGGTAAATACATTTTTAATAGACTAAAATTATTTTTTTCTTGAAAGTGGTCTATATTATTACTTATCACTGATTACTATATGTAGAATATCACTAAAAGTCCTTCATATACTAACTCTACATTCATTTATCTTTACTGTGATGTATAATATGTGTGTCTTTGTTGTATAATAACAATACAATGTATGATTTAATTTAAAAAAGCTTTGCGCGGCCTCTAATGTCCTTTTTCTTTCCAAATGTCTATAATGTTTATATGGTTCGCTGGATGGTCTGTAAAACATTAACAAAATATCACAGGAAGCTGACACTTGTAAATAATATTCATATATGGATTAGTGATATTTTAAAAGATGCTGGAGCTCTCTGGATAATATTTCAGTGTTTATGCATGGGTTGGTGAGTACATTTTTCATTCACTAAAATGAGTCTTTTCTTGAAAGTGGTCTATATTATGACTCATAACTGAATACTATATGTAGAATATCACTAAAAAAAATCTTTCATATTCTAATTCTACATTCATTTATCTTTACTGTGATGTATAATATGTGTGTCTTTGTTGTGTAATAACTCAGTAACTTTAGAATTTATAAAGGTACTGCTTTAAGGTACAAAAATAATTCTGGCAAAACTGATGAAAAAATTCCGGCCTGCAAGAGTTAAGTGTGTTTTGTAGCTCTTCATAGTTTTCTTCTATTTCTTCCTCGCTATGATCTTTAGTTGGTGCATAAGTTTGTAAGATTGATATGTCGAATGGCTTTGCTCTCATCTTTAGTAACATCATTCTGTCATTGTGTGTCCAGTATCCACATACGTATTTTTTCTAACTCCTTCTTTATCAACATTCCTACCCCTCTTTCATGTTTTTCTCCTCCTGAGTGTATAAGCGTATACTGGTCTCTTTTTATGTAGCCTGTATCCAAAAGTCTTGCCTCTGCAACTCCCAGTATATCAAGTTTCATGTCTGTTGCCTCTAATATAAGATTGTCAAGCTTTCCTTCTCCGTTTAGAGTTCTAACATTCCATGTTCCTATTTTTAGGCTTCTCCTACTAGTTTTTAGCTGGTCTTTCTCAGAATGCTCCCTTTCAACAGAATTTAAGGAACACTCGTCATTATGTACTTCCTTACTCATTAGAGGAGTTGCCTCTTCCCTGTTAATTTGTACAGTAGATTCTTCCCCAGGGGACAGAGAGTTTTCTACATATCGGTTCTTATCTTGTTGTTGTGATCCCACTATGTTCTGTAGGAAGTACGTGGTAAGGCCCCAATCTCTTCCATGGTGGCTAGCCATTGTCTTTTTCTATGTCCGACACGCCTCTAGTGCGCCACACACTTTGCTGTTTCGCTTTGCGAGCCGTTGATCTTCTCAGATTCCTCCGCCTCACTCACCGTCTCAGTCTTTGTGTACTAGGGATGGACATTCCCTTGAGTAAGATTGCTCCTACTCCACCCATGTAGTTTAGCCAGTCAGCCAAGACTGTTGCCCGGGATGTGGCCACCGCCGTACACAAGCGGTATTCGAGGAGCCATACATGAGCTAGATAAAGAGAGGAGAACCAAATAGGATCCTGACTATCCTAAAAAGGACATGGCTGTCTCTCACCGTGAGGTACTATCCCTCTCTCTTTATCCTGAAACGCCCAGTAACTGTGTACCCCACCATAAAAACCTCAGAGACCCCAGGAATTACAAGGGAATATAGTAACTGTGTACCACACCATAAAAACCTCAGAGACCCCAGGAATTACGAGGGAATATAGTAACTGTGTACCCCACCATAAAAACCTTAGAGACCCCAGGAATTACAAGGGAATATAGTAACTGTGTACCGCACCATAAAAACCTCAGAGACCACAGGAATTACAAGGGAATACAGTAACTGTGTACCGCACCATAACAACTTCAGAGACCCTGAGAATTACAAGGGAATATAGTAACTGTGTACCGCACCATAAAAACCTCAGGGACCCCTGGGATTACAAGGGAATATAGTAACTGTGTACCACACCATAAAAACCTCAGAGACCCCGGGAATTACAAGGGAATATAGTAACTGTGTACCGCACCATAAAAACATTCACACAGCTATCAAGGAAAGCAACAAGGTGTACCAGCTAACTCATAACAACTACTGTCCAGAGAGGAAAATTCAACATACTAAGAGTGCAGCGTGGGTGACAACTTTTACTCAAAGCATTCACGCATAATATGAAAGCCAAGGCCAGCAGGTGACTGAACATGGTTAAATTAAGAATAGTGGGACACGTGTTTGATACAGCCTTAAAAAAAAGAATTCAGGGTCGCAATGAGTACGGGTTAGGAATCCCAACCTTAATACTAACACTAATGATGCGGGTGACTTATTTATTTGGACAGCATCGAAGAACACATCTCAGTGTTCTTCGTTTCAACCTGGTTAAGCTAATTCTTAACTTTTCTTCAGCAATGTATAGACATCATTGTGGTACCACTGGACTGAAATGAAAACAGTGGGAAATGTTCTTTGCTGGGACATAAGTCACCCAAGTCGTTGAGTTAGGATTAAGGTTAGGGCTGGGTTTAGGATTCCTAAACCGAACTACAACCCTTACCCCTTATTACTGCGTCTCAGAATTCTTGTTTAAGGTAGTATGGTAGAAATGGTGCACTGTTCTTCATTTCATCCCAAAATTTTACGAAAGTGCCTAGTAGGTTAGGCCTATTACAAATTAAACCTTAGAATCTACTAACAACAGCAGGGTAAAGCAACCTACGTCTAAAGTAAAGTAACTTTCCAGATGCAAATATTTATCTACTGCCATTTTAAATGTGTCTTTAGTTGTACTATCGTAACCAGTATAAACACTATGAGTTTTGTTTCGACAAGTTCAAACATGTTTTATTATCTCCCCATTGGACGGCAATGGATATTAATGTTGGAAGTCAAAAACTTACCTCTATACCCTTTGAACGCTCATTCATCATTGAATTTTCGGTTATTTTTAACCAGGATTCATCTCCATCAAACGCTTTATGAAACAAACGTAGTTATAAATCACACAAGGCTGCTTAATCCTCACAGTTTTCTCACTAATCTCACGCTCCATTTTGTTTGTGTTGCCATATTTTCAAAGAACGCGCCGCATCAAAAACAAGGCAAATCCCGCACTCAATAAAATGAATTTTTTAAAACAATATCAAAACCGAGTATTCCCATCTCACTGTGTAAAGTATACATTGGTACACACGATAAGTTAATATGAATACTTTATTACCTTTTATTATATTGTTTTCTTTTTTTTTCCCCACAGTTAGGAATATATTAACATTTGCCCGTTTCTTTCTTCCGGCAGGTCTATTTGTAAGATACTTTAAGTCACGTTAGCTCGCGGCTCACTGAGCGGACAGTGACAATTGTACTAACTTACATGTCGATATTGATATAAGACAAGAACAGTAGATATCCCTATTTCTATCCACCGTTCTTTTGCTTCTCTACACATAGTACGTATGTTATTGTCTACTGTTTTATATTCTGGAGTGTTTTTTGCTTTCTTTCTTTCTGCCATTTTATTCAAGATGTCATCTGTCATCCAAATTTGATTTTTCTTAGACTCCTTTTTAGGTAAATTTGCATTTGCTGATTGTATGCTTGTTTTTAAGCATTCCCATTTTGCGGTTGCTTTTTCTTCTGGGTTTTCTCTTCTATACTGCTCCATGCTTTCTGACAATAACTGTTGATATTTATTTTTGACGTCGATTAAATACTTCTGTTTTATATCTGGTTGTTTCAGCGCTGATATTTCTATCTGGGGTTCCTCCTGTCTTCTGTTTCCTGCTCTTTTCAGCTTTATATTTACTTTGATGACGACTGGATTGTGATCTGAATTTATGTCGGCGCCAGGATGTGTCTTTGCACTTGTGACACTGTTCTTAAATCTACGTTTTATCATGATATAGTCGATTTGATTTCGTGTTACATCTCCTGGGCTTTTCCATGTGTATAATTTCCTTGGGTGGTGTTCAAAAAAGGTGTTACATATGACCAGCTGGTTTTCTTCACAGAACTGGATAAGTCTGTCTCCTCTATCATTTCTTGTCCCTAATCCTTACTGTCCTACTATTTTCTTGTATTTTCCTTTTCCTACTTTTGCATTCATATCACCCATTACTATCAACACATCTGTAGATTTGACTGGTTTAACTCTTAGAGGCCGAAACGACGCTACCAACGTACATCCGCAAAACCCCTAGAAGCCAAAACGACGATGCAAACGTCATTTTTGTGTTCCGTGAAATGTGTTCCGTATTTTAGTAATTTGGTATTTTAACATAACGGAAGTTACTATTTTTTTATTCAGAAGAGCGCTATCTTTGAGTTGTGATTCGGAAACACGCTTGTTCTAGCTAATTTCACTGTGAAAAAACGGTAAATCTGTCAGCTTTCGATCGGCGATTATTGTTGTTTATACAGACAATGTCTAGCGAACCAACCACATCATGTTTATCAAAACGTAGGTCTTTTTTATCTGTAGAAAAAGCTAGGGAACTGTGTATCTTTGACGAGTTTAACGAGAATGATGATTTCAAAAGTGAAAATGATTTCGAATTTGAACTTAACGAAGAAGCTAGTTCTAATGAGGAGGGGGCGTGGTCACAGCCAGGCCCTAGTGCTACAAAACGACAAAAAGTTTTGACCAAATTATCGACCAAATCATCGACAAAAAGCATTAGTAACAAGGGGCAATTAGTAATGAATGGATTTCAGTACCAAACATCAGTATTACAGAGACCCAAAACGCATTCAGATTTCTTCCCAAATATGGTCGCAAACCAGGAGTACACGATGACTTAGGTCTTAGTGAGGCATCAACTCCTTTTGACTGCTATAGGACATTGTTTACTGATGACATTAACAAAACATCACAGAAAGCTAAAACTTGTAATTAATATTCATATATGGATTAGTGTTATTTAAAAAAAACCATGGAGCACTTTGGATAATATTTCAGTCTTTATGCATGTGTTGGTGGGTACATTTTTCACTCACTAAAATGAATTTTTTTTAAAAAATTGTTTACATCAGCGGTGGCCAAACTACGGCCCGCGGGCCAGATCTGGCCCGCCAACCTGTTTTGACCGGCCCGCCAACCTGTTTTGGTCGGCCTCTTATTGTTGATTGAAGCCACACTCTTCACAATGAAATAACACACAAATGTATGTTTGAAATAAATAATTACATGTCAAGTTACAAATTACAAAACAAATTAAAACATCAGATTCATTATATTTTTTTAAACAGTAATTTCAGTTCGAAGACTGGTATACATGTCTTGGCAGATGTGCAGTACAGTAGTTTGCCGTTGCTTTCTGTACGTGGTTCATTATATATATATATATATATATATATATATATATATATATATATATATATATATATATATATATATATATATATATATATATATAAAACTAAATATCAGAACGTTATTTTTTAAGGATTTTATAGGTCTGGCCCTCGGGTGTTACCCTTTACCACAATCTGGCCCTCGGCCAACCTTAGCTTGGCCACCACTGGTTTACATTATTAGGCTACTGATAATTGAATATAATATGAAGAATAGCACATAAAAGCCCCAATATTATAATTCTAAATATATTTATCTTTACTGTGAAACATAATTTGTGTGTCTTTTGTTGTGTAATATCAACACAATATATGATTTAATTTAAAAGTTCACGCGGCCTTGAATATCTTCTTTTTTATTTTAATGATGATGGTATGGTCTGCTGGATGGTCGGTAAAACATTAACAAAATATCACAGAAAGCTGAAACTTGTAATTAATATTCATATATGAATTAGTGTTATTTAAAAAAAACCATGGAGCACTTTGGATAATATTTCAGTCTTTATGTATGGATTGGTGGGTACATTTTTCACTCACTAAAATGAATTTAAAAAAAAAATTGTTTACATTATTACTGATAATTGAATATAATATGAAGAATAGCACATAAAAGCCCCAATATTATAATTCTAAATATATTTATCTTTACTGTGAAACATAATTTGTGTGTCTTTTGTTGTGTAATATCAACACAATATATGATTTAATTTAAAAGTTCACGCGGCCTTGAATATCTTCTTTTTTATTTTAATGATGATGGTATGGTCTGCTGGATGGTCTGTAAAACATTAACAAAATATCACAGAAAGCTGAAACTTGTAAGTAATATTCATATATGGATTAGTGTTATTCTAAAAGATGCTGGAGCACTCTGGATAATGTTTCAGTTTTTATGCATGGGTTGGTGAGTACATTTTTCATTCACTAAAATGAGTTTTTATTAAAACGTAGTCTATAAAATATGTAGAATATCACTAACATCCTTCATATTCTAATTCTACATTCATTTATCTTTACTGTGATGTATAATATGTGTGTCTTTGTTGTATAAAAACAATACAATATATGATTTAATTTAAAAGCTTCACGCGGCCTATAATGTCCTTTTTCTTTCCAAATGTCTATAATGTTTATATGGTTCGCTGGATGGTCTGTAAAACATTAACAAAATATCACAGGAAGCTGACACTTGTAAATAATATTCATATATGGATTAGTGATATTTTAAAAGACCCTAGAGCACTCTGGATAATATTTCAGTCTATTGCATGGGTTGGTAAATACATTTTTAATAGACTAAAATTATTTTTTTCTTGAAAGTGGTCTATATTATTACTTATCACTGATTACTATATGTAGAATATCACTAAAAGTCCTTCATATACTAACTCTACATTCATTTATCTTTACTGTGATGTATAATATGTGTGTCTTTGTTGTATAATAACAATACAATGTATGATTTAATTTAAAAGCTTTGCGCGGCCTCTAATGTCCTTTTTCTTTCCAAATGTCTATAATGTTTATATGGTTCGCTGGATGGTCTGTAAAACATTAACAAAATATCACAGGAAGCTGACACTTGTAAATAATATTCATATATGGATTAGTGATATTTTAAAAGATGCTGGAGCTCTCTGGATAATATTTCAGTGTTTATGCATGGGTTGGTGAGTACATTTTTCATTCACTAAAATGAGTCTTTTCTTGAAAGTGGTCTATATTATGACTCATAACTGAATACTATATGTAGAATATCACTAAAAATCTTTCATATTCTAATTCTACATTCATTTATCTTTACTGTGATGTATAATATGTGTGTCTTTGTTGTGTAATAACTCAGTAACTTTAGAATTTATAAAGGTACTGCTTTAAGGTACAAAAATAATTCTGGCAAAACTGATGAAAAAATTCCGGCCTGCAAGAGTTAAGTGTGTTTTGTAGCTCTTCATAGTTTTCTTCTATTTCTTCCTCGCTATGATCTTTAGTTGGTGCATAAGTTTGTAAGATTGATATGTCGAATGGCTTTGCTCTCATCTTTAGTAACATCATTCTGTCATTGTGTGTCCAGTATCCACATACGTATTTTTCTAACTCCTTCTTTATCAACATTCCTACCCCTCTTTCATGTTTTTCTCCTCCTGAGTGTATAAGCGTATACTGGTCTCTTTTTATGTAGCCTGTATCCAAAAGTCTTGCCTCTGCAACTCCCAGTATATCAAGTTTCATGTCTGTTGCCTCTAATATAAGATTGTCAAGCTTTCCTTCTCCGTTTAGAGTTCTAACATTCCATGTTCCTATTTTTAGGCTTCTCCTACTAGTTTTTAGCTGGTCTTTCTCAGAATGCTCCCTTTCAACAGAATTTAAGGAACACTCGTCATTATGTACTTCCTTACTCATTAGAGGAGTTGCCTCTTCCCTGTTAATTTGTACAGTAGATTCTTCCCCAGGGGACAGAGAGTTTTCTACATATCGGTTCTTATCTTGTTGTTGTGATCCCACTATGTTCTGTAGGAAGTACGTGGTAAGGCCCCAATCTCTTCCATGGTGGCTAGCCATTGTCTTTTTCTATGTCCGACACGCCTCTAGTGCGCCACACACTTTGCTGTTTCGCTTTGCGAGCCGTTGATCTTCTCAGATTCCTCCGCCTCACTCACCGTCTCAGTCTTTGTGTACTAGGGATGGACATTCCCTTGAGTAAGATTGCTCCTACTCCACCCATGTAGTTTAGCCAGTCAGCCAAGACTGTTGCCCGGGATGTGGCCACCGCCGTACACAAGCGGTATTCGAGGAGCCATACATGAGCTAGATAAAGAGAGGAGAACCAAATAGGATCCTGACTATCCTAAAAAGGACATGGCTGTCTCTCACCGTGAGGTACTATCCCTCTCTCTTTATCCTGAAACGCCCAGTAACTGTGTACCCCACCATAAAAACCTCAGAGACCCCAGGAATTACAAGGGAATATAGTAACTGTGTACCACACCATAAAAACCTCAGAGACCCCAGGAATTACGAGGGAATATAGTAACTGTGTACCCCACCATAAAAACCTTAGAGACCCCAGGAATTACAAGGGAATATAGTAACTGTGTACCGCACCATAAAAACCTCAGAGACCACAGGAATTACAAGGGAATACAGTAACTGTGTACCGCACCATAACAACTTCAGAGACCCTGAGAATTACAAGGGAATATAGTAACTGTGTACCGCACCATAAAAACCTCAGGGACCCCTGGGATTACAAGGGAATATAGTAACTGTGTACCACACCATAAAAACCTCAGAGACCCCGGGAATTACAAGGGAATATAGTAACTGTGTACCGCACCATAAAAACATTCACACAGCTATCAAGGAAAGCAACAAGGTGTACCAGCTAACTCATAACAACTACTGTCCAGAGAGGAAAAATTCAACATACTAAGAGTGCAGCGTGGGTGACAACTTTTACTCAAAGCATTCACGCATAATATGAAAGCCAAGGCCAGCAGGTGACTGAACATGGTTAAATTAAGAATAGTGGGACACGTGTTTGATACAGCCTTAAAAAAAAGAATTCAGGGTCGCAATGAGTACGGGTTAGGAATCCCAACCTTAAAATACTAACACTAATGATGCGGGTGACTTATTTATTTGGACAGCATCGAAGAACACATCTCAGTGTTCTTCGTTTCAACCTGGTTAAGCTAATTCTTAACTTTTCTTCAGCAATGTATAGACATCATTGTGGTACCACTGGACTGAAATGAAAAACAGTGGGAAATGTTCTTTGCTGGGACATAAGTCACCCAAGTCGTTGAGTTAGGATTAAGGTTAGGGCTGGGTTTAGGATTCCTAAACCGAACTACAACCCTTACCCCTTATTACTGCGTCTCAGAATTCTTGTTTAAGGTAGTATGGTAGAAATGGTGCACTGTTCTTCATTTCATCCCAAAATTTTACGAAAGTGCCTAGTAGGTTAGGCCTATTACAAATTAAACCTTAGAATCTACTAACAACAGCAGGGTAAAGCAACCTACGTCTAAAGTAAAGTAACTTTCCAGATGCAAATATTTATCTACTGCCATTTTAAATGTGTCTTTAGTTGTACTATCGTAACCAGTATAAACACTATGAGTTTTGTTTCGACAAGTTCAAACATGTTTTATTATCTCCCCATTGGACGGCAATGGATATTAATGTTGAAGAAAACAGTGGAAGTCAAAAACTTACCTCTATACCTTTGAACGCTCATTCATCATTGAATTTTCGGTTATTTTTAACCAGGATTCATCTCCATCAAACGCTTTATGAAACAAACGTAGTTATAAATCACACAAGGCTGCTTAATCCTCACAGTTTTCTCACTAATCTCACGCTCCATTTTGTTTGTGTTGCCATATTTTCAAAGAACGCGCCGCATCAAAAACAAGGCAAATCCCGCACTCAATAAAATGAATTTTTTAAAACAATATCAAAACCGAGTATTCCCATCTCACTGTGTAAAGTATACATTGGTACACACGATAAGTTAATATGAATACTTTATTACCTTTTATTATATTGTTTTCTTTTTTTTTCCCCACAGTTAGGAATATATTAACATTTGCCCGTTTCTTTCTTCCGGCAGGTCTATTTGTAAGATACTTTAAGTCACGTTAGCTCGCGGCTCACTGAGCGGACAGTGACAATTGTACTAACTTACATGTCGATATTGATATAAGACAAGAACAGTAGATATCCCTATTTACAATGATTGATAATAGCCCCTTCATATCTGACTATGGGAATGCGCCCCTGAGGTGACAGCCCTCAGTTGCTTACTTTCCTGGTGTTCCTTTCGACGTTTTCTCCTCTCTTCTGCTTGTTGAATCCAAGGGAGAGAGGATGGCAAATTGGGGATAGGAATATATATTCCAATATGGAAAATAGCAGAGGAGATATTGCTGGCTACTACATACTTATATAATTCCGTCTTAATGGCTTGCATACCTTCACATGTAGACATAGAAGGAAATGAAAAGGCAGGATAAAGAAGCCATGAAAGGTAGATCTGATAAAAAATGTAATAAATATAGGGATGAGCAAATCAGAGATTAAGAGCTTAATTAAAGAATTAATAGCAGATGAATGGAAAGCAGAGTGGGATAAAAATCTGAAAGGAAGACATGCATAGGCTATAAGATGTTCAAGGCTCCAACAAGAAAATGTCAGATATCTAGGGAATTGAAAATTCCTAGTAATAAGAAACGTCTCAGTCTACAGCTGAGAAAAGGCTATTTCACAATAGAAGAACCTTACTGTGCAGGATGTCTTCAAGACTATAATATAGAACATTTCTTGTTACAATGTAAGGGGTATGAACAAATGAGAATACCAATATTATATTATTTGCAGGCATCAAATTTACCTATAAATATAGAAGATGTGTTTAAGAATAGACACACCTAGGGAACTGCATAATATAGTCAAACAGTATTTAACAAGAACAAAAGTTAATATATAGTAATTGGGGAGGTGAAGGTCTGATGTTCTTCTTAGAATACATGTGACTTTTGACAGTTGAAAGTGAATTAAATATCTATTAAGGTCAATTATATAACTTGAAACACCAGGCCTTTACACTCCTCCCCCTTAATTTTTTTTTATGTTATTGTTTGGTTTTGTTAGGTTTTTGTTTGTTTGGGGTTTATTTTTTTTAAACACAAGCATAATTGGTAATTGTGATTTGCCCTATTTACGATGATTTGACAAGTGTGATCCCAATTTCCCATATCGACAGTTGATCATCTTATTTGGAATTGTAAACAATCATCATCATCAGCTGCCATCTCCACAATGAAGGTTGGCTGTAATGGATCTCCAACGTCTTCTGTCTCTTGTCTTGGTGGTGCACTCTGATAGACTCTTTCCTGTCCATCTCTTGATGTTATCTTCCCACTTATAGCGCTGTCTTCCCCTTGCACTCTTGCCTTCAACTCTCCCTTCTATTATGGTCGGTTGCAAGGTGTTATGCCTTTTTATGTGACCAAAGTATTTTAGCTGCCTGTAGTAAAACCAACTCCGTGTAACCCCCCCCCCCCCTCCCCCCGCTCAACTGTCCTCATTCAAAAGCTAGTAACGTAAACTTTTCCGCCTATAACCACTCCTATTATATTTGAAAATTGCCAAGAGCAAAGTCAAACGTCTGCTAAGAATTGGACAATAGTTGACTTTTCTACTACCATAGTTTGAAAAAGGTTACTCTTCCCCAAATCACATACACACCCGCCCCATTATTTGGTGGAGGTTGTAACTATAAATAACTACAATGTTTGAAATGTTAGCAACCAAGGCCATTGCCTAGCCGAACAGTTCACGATTGGCACAAGATTTGAATTTGAAAAGACCAAGCGTATGGAGTCCCATCCCCAAAAACACGCAGCTCGCGTTTCCCTTGCCAATATTTTATGACGAAAGCCGGAAAAGTTGGCAGAAGAAAAAAACAACTTGTTACCTCGTCTTGAAAAGGGAGAGGGGAAAAGAGGGGGGGGTGGGGGGATTAAAATGAAAAAGAATCAAGGCTAACTTATGCGTTTGAAAATGAAACTAAAACTAAATTTGTGTTGGGAGGAGGGGGAAAAAGAGAAATTTAGATAACTTATTTCTTCATACATAAAGAGAGTAAATAAAATGGATGTTTTGAATTATAGCGATAATATTGTTTATTAAAATACCATACTATTCCCTATAATAAATTATCTTGCCTTATAGAAAAGTATGTTGTTCAGAATAAATATAGAGAAAAAGTACATAGATGAAAACGATGAAGAAGAGTTAGATGAAAACTAGATAGGTTGATAGAGGCCAAATGGCAGTTTGAGAATCACTTTTAAAAATTGAAATCGACCCAATAATAACCAAGATATTGTAGAAAATAAAAATTGAGACAGACAAACACACTGAGGAACTGCTCAATTTTGAAAGTCTTCGAAAGTTACATTTTAGGGGACGCGTTTTTGAACAGTCAAATTTGCTTGACTAGTTTGATTGGTTAATGATAGTTTAGGAAGGGGAGATAAAACTACTGTTTTACCAGAATACGCTGCCACTTGAGAAAAATATTTCAACACAGTAGATTAAGATCAGACGCATAGCAGTTGTGACCAATGCCTTTGCGGTCTGGGCGACAGCGATCTGCACCTGTGCCATTGATTGCCAGTTAATCTTACATTTGTGTGAAATATTTCATTGATTGCGGTAAGATAAATAATTTTATTGATATATTTTATTAATATGTAGAGGCAAACCCAGATAGGGGGCCAAAAATTTGTGTTGTACGACATTGCCATGGGAAAAGAATTACGACATCCTATCACGCATGCCTAAGCAGACTTATTGAGAAACGAAATTAAATTGTGTTTGAATATTGCCATACAAAACAACCATTACGACTGTAAGTCCAGAAAGCCACTGGCAGTCTTCTGCAGTGTCACAGTGTTCAAATGACGCCTGAAAACCTACTTAGAATGATTGTACAAAAGAATTAACAAGTTACAAGAAGGCAACTGTATACCTATCTGATTTTATGGAAGAAAATCAATGTTTAAAGTGACAGTGGCGTTGCAGCCATATGGAAGAAGAATGTAAACACAGTACGGAGTGAAGTCAAATAAATTAGGGGCTAGTGCAAATGTTTTGCACACGAGACTGACCACAAATGATGATAGTTTTGAGAAATTGTGTAAGTATTATAGCCAGCATATAAAAGTAGGGGAACGTCCTTCTTTTTCAGGGTTATATTGCCTGTTGCCAGTTGGTGGCAAGAAAACTGTTGAAGACAGAACTGGAGGACAGAGAAAGCCTCATCAAAGCTGTATGCTGCTTGTGATAGACTGAATACAACTCTTAGCCTGAAGTTATATGATCTACTGTAATCTGCTTCAGATAGAAACATCAGGTGAAGTCCCCTTACGTGGGCTCTGAACACTCATTCATTAAAAATTTCCACACTTGAACATTCATTATTGTGGGCATGATGACAAAAATAGTCCCTCCCACCATTGACTCTTACTCTTAGACAGTATTACATCAGTCTGTGTTATACACCTACAGTGACACTTGTTTATTATCAAGTTTTGAACAAAGATTCCTCCTTATTTATTTATTATATGTAAATAACAGTTATCTTCAGTTTTAACCATTCCTGCCCCAAAAGATTTGAGGGACAGGAAATTAAAAATTGTAATATAATTATCTAAACTTAACAACAGTCTTACTTAATTCAATTTCATTGAGTTACAGTTGTGTTTGTTTTATGCACTTATCACTCTACTTACATTATCCTAGACATGTAGCCATAAAACACATAACAATCTCATAAAATATTTCCCGGAGTGAGATCTTAGAGAGGTAGCGGATAGGTACCCTGAGAATACATCATCATCAACAATTAGACTCAGGGACTTACATAGCTTGACCTCACTCTGAGTATACGTAGTTTGATACCATCAATAACCTCTCCGGCACACTCGCCACACTGCCTAACTTTGATCTCCCTCATTAGTTCTCTTTTCATACCTAGATTTTGTAGGACCTCCTTATTTGTTTTCTTCTCTTTCCATGAGATGCGCCCCATTCTTCTATATATCCACATCTCAAGAATCTCAATTCGTTCTTCCAATTGCTTATTCATTGACCATGTTTCTACACCATACAGTAGTGCAGAATATGTATAACATTTTATGATTCTCAGTTTTAATTTGTGAGTTAACTGTTTAGATGTCAGTATATATCTCATGTTGTTGAATGTAGCTTTAGCCATTCCAATTCTCTTCTTGATTTCTGTTTCACATCTGCCATCTTCTGTTATTGTATGACCAAGATATGAGTACCGTAGCTCTTGACTTGTTCCAGGATTTTCCCATTTATGCTTATGTTTAATGTGGAATTATCGTCAGTTTTGTTAATTATCATAGTTTTTGTTTTCTCAGTATTAATGTCGAGTCCATATTCATGACTTATACCGTTCACTTGCTTCACTAGTTCTTGCAAATCCTGTTCACTTTCAGCTAACAACACGGTATCATCTGCATGTCTAAGGTTGTTTATTGACCTTCCACTGATGTTTCACAACGGGCTGATCACCCGTTTGCCAGTCACTTCGATTACGGAAACAACAGCAAATGGGTTGATTTGCCGTTGCCCTAAAGACGCCACTAGGCGTGATGGGAAACAATGGCAAAGAAAACCTATCTGCTGTTGCCCTAAGACGCCACTAGGCGTAATGGCCACTGACTGCTTTGACGGTCGGTGGCTAAGGACGGAAGAAGAAGAAGAAGACTGATGTTTAGTCCTGGCATTTCCTGTGTTTTGAACATTTTTTTCTGAATATGGATTAAATAGGCAGGGGGACAGCACACAACCTTGTCTGACACCTCTTTGTATGTCTATGTATGGTGAATAATTCCTTCCAGATCTTACTGTGGCAGTTTGCTCCCAATAAAGGTTACTGAGTATTCTTATATCTTTTCCATCAATACCTATGTCTTTGATGCATTCAATTATTTTCTCATGATGGACTCTGTCAGAAGCCTTCTAATAGTCAATGAAGCACATGTACATACTTTTTAGGACCTCTGTATATTTTCTGCTAATATTCTTAGGCAAAATAGTGCCTCTCTTGTTCCGCTGTTCCGTCTAAAACCAAACTGCTCTTCTTGGATTTCGCTGTCTACCTTACTTTTTATTCTTGCCTGTAAGATTTTGAGCAGTATTTTAATTGCATGACTCATCAGGCTGATTGCTCTAAAGTCTGAACATTCTGTGGCATTAGGTTTTTTGGGCAATGTTATAAAGACTGATGTCTTCACGTCGTGTGGTATATATCCATCATTGTATATATCGTTGCATAGATCTGTGATTGTATCTATACCAAAGCTCTCCAGGGATTCTATCATTTCAATTTTTATGTTGTCCATGCCTGCTGATTTTCCTTTTTGTATCAAATGTATTGCATTCTCTACTTCTGATCTGAGAATGTGTGGGCCTTCATTAGAATCTGGTGATGGTTTTTTACCTCTGTTGTCCTCGAATAGTTCTTTTACGTACTCTGCCCATCTGTTTGATATGTCTTTCTCATCAAGTAAGGTTACACAATTTTTGTTCTTGATACAGCCTCCTCCTTGGGCAAACCGCGACCTATTTGATAATTTCTTTATTTCTTCATGCATATCTCTTGTCATGTGCTTTGCTTCCAAGTCTTCTATTTCCTTGCATTTTGTTTCTATCCACCATTCTTTTGCTTGTCTACACATAGTACGTATGTCATTGTCTACTGTTTTATATTCTGGAGTGTTTTTTGCTTTCTTTCTTTCTGCTATTTTACTCAAGATGTCATCTGTCATCCAAATTTGATTTTTCTTAGACTTCTTTTTAGGTAAATTTGCATTTGCTGATTGTATGCTTGTTTTTAAGCATTCCCATTTTGTGGTTACTTTTTCTTCTGGGTTTTCTCTTCTATACTGCTCCATGCTTTCTATATTTATAGATATTTGATATTTATTTTTGACATCGACAATATATTTCTTTTTATATCTGGTTGTTTCAGTGCTGATATTTCTATCTGGGTTCCTCATTTCTTCTGTTTCCTGCTCTTCGTTCAAAGCGGCAAAGTATAGTGATCTGGCCGCGGATCTGAGACACGATGGGTTCACTGCAAGGGTCATGGCTGTTGAAGTGGGCGCAAGAGGGCTTGTGGCTGCATCAGTGTATGATCTATTGGAACTGTTGGGGCTGAGGGGACAGTCGAGAACAAGGGCACTGAAGAGGCTTAGTGAAACTGCCGAAAAGGCATCAGGCTGGCTGTGGAACAACCGCAATGGGCAATAGAAATCGTGACAATAAACGCTGCGGTACAGAAAACACCAGGACTTTTTGTAAGTCCACAATACGCTGAGTTTTTAGGCGTACTCGTGAAAGGGCTGTGGCTGAGAGGCGACAGGCGATGTATACTATAGGGGTGTCAGGAAGAATTTCAGTGGCGAGCGCGCAGTGTCAAGTCTCGTCGGCTTCGCGCAGGTGACTCAGTGTGTGTCCGTAGTTGTGATGTGCTACGGAGCGAACGGAATAATTTGTCTTCTCTTTGTTACTTTCACAATTGCCTCCACGGCTGGCGGAGTTGTGGATTAAAGTTGCTACCATAAGTGAAATGGGTTCATTTTCGATACAAGACAACAGGAGGCTGAGACGCTTGAGAGTCATGACCCAAGTGGGCCCGCCCCCCTTAGAGTGTAAAGGAGTATGTAGGGCCGAAACACTTGTCGGACGGGGGGGACTACTTCTGATGATCAGATTGCTTCCTGTTGTATCGCTCTTTAAAGAGTCTCCTATCATCATATATTTACTTTGATGACGACCGGATTGTGATCTGAATTTATGTCGGCGCCAGGATTTGTCTATGCACTTGTGACACTGTTTTTAAATCTAGGTTTTATCATGATAAAGTCAATTTGATTTCTTGTTACATTGCCTGTGCTTTTCCATGTGTATAGTTTCCTTGAGTGGTGTTCAAAAAAGGTATTACATATAACCAGTTTGTTTTCTTCACAGAACTGGATAAGGCTGTCTCCTCTATCTTTTCTTTTCACTAGTCCATACTGTCCTCCTATTTTCATGTTTTTTTTTTTCCTATTTTTGCATTCATATCACCCATTACTATCAACACATCTGTAGATTTGACTGGTTTAAGTGTGTGTTGTAGCTCTTCACAGTATTCCTCTATTTCTTCTTCACTGTGTTCTTTAGTTGGCTTGTATGTTTGTAAGATTGATATGTCAAATGGCTTTGCTCTCATATTTAGTAACATCATTCTGTGTCCAGTATCCACATACATATTTTTCTAATTCCTTCTTTATTAACATTCCTACTCTTCTTTCGTGTTCTTCTCCTCCTGAGTGTATAGGCGTGTATTGGTCTCTTTTTATGTAGACTTGTTATATGTAAATTATGGTAAATGTCTTTATGGTGAAGAAGGTGAGTGTGTTTTGGGACAGTCACTCACAGTAGATACACACAATAGAAGCATGGAAGGGTGTAACGGCTGGTGATAGTTAACGAACGTTTATTACACCACAACACGTTACGTTAACATCGAATACACAGTCATAGTCAAATTACAGGTTACAGCAATACAATAATAAAGTACTTCTCACATCTCAGAATCATACAGATACTACAATATCCATGGCCTCCTTAAAGATACTCCTCAACTCAGCGCTATTCACCTGTCCTCACATTAGCGCTATAATATTCTAATCATGGATCCTCTAGCCAACGGGCATCATCGCCGTGCTAGCATAAATATGGCCTCCTCACAGATAGCAAACGGCTCACATCATCGCCGTGCTACTGCATACATATGGTATCCTCCAGATACTCCTCCTGCGCTATAAGATATAATAATGGATCCGTAAATATGGCCTCCTCACAGATAGCAAACGGCTCACATCATCGCCGTGCTACTGCATAAATATGGTATCCTCCAGATACTCCTCACATAATAATAATGGATCCGTTAGCAACCGGACATCCCGCCGTGCTAACATAAATATGGTATCCTCCAGATACTCCTCCTGCGCTATAAGATATAATAATGGATCCGTAAATATGGCCTCCTCACAGATAGCAAACGGCTCACATCATCGCCGTGCTACTGCATAAATATGGTATCCTCCAGATACTCCTCACATAATAATAATGGATCCGTTAGCAACCGGACATCCCGCCGTGCTAACATAAATATGGTATCCTCCAGATACTCCTCACATCAGCGCTGTATTAATAATCATGGACCCTTCTCAAAGATAGCAAACGGACATCCTCGCCTTGCTACACTCACATAAGCGCTATCATAATCTAATGAGTCCTACCAGCAATTTCTCACAAGACTCCATCCCCGGCAGTCTGCAATAATCTCGCCTTTACTCATCTTAGCGCTATTATATCACAATATAAGTCAATGGATCCAAACATCTCAAAATGCACACAATACTGCTCACCCAGCAGTCTGCACTAATCTCACCTATCAACATGTCTTCACATAACACAATTATCCTCTCTCAGGAAATAATGGCCTTACACAAATCATGGCCTCTTATATTCAGCACTGTACAGGCTTACTATCAAGAACACACACTATGGGGCCGACTCTCTCCAGTCGATGCCCAAAACTCACTGCCCACGGGAATACACATCTTCCCCCTAAAACAGCTACGAGACCCGGCTGTTCAAAAAACACCACTCAGTCTCACTACTTGCACGGGCTAGCCACAAATAGCTAAAACACCCGTAGCTCACAACAGTTCGGAGTGAATAAATCTCCACAATTGAAATGACTAGCGTTCACACGCTTTCTAACCTTACTTCTACTATTACAATTTAACCTAACATTAAAGACAATCACGTCTTCAAGCAACGACAACCCATAATCTAATCTGCTCACCTAACATGTTCCATATCACTTCCCTATCATTAAAATTACTTGAAGTTATGTCAAATATCTCTTTAATTAATTCCCAAAAATTTTAAAAATTAATGAAGTTCTATCCATTACCTACAAAAATATACCTATGACAAGAGAACATAGCACATCTACAAAAATATCATCAATAAATGTAAGATAATGACTAAATCATCCAACATGCTCATTCAAGCATACCAAAAAATAATCTAATACAAAACCAAACTAAGTATACATAGTACAAACTAAACAGAAAATAAACTATCGTAAGAGAAAAGACAAAATATGAAATGGTAATATGATAAGTATCAAATAGAATCATAAGATGACAATGAAGTCAACAATTCCATACATGTAAAACAAATAGAACTATAAGAACTAATTACATTATCTAAAGTCATATAATTAACTTAACACTACAAAGAATGAAAGTATAAATAGCGTAACACGAAAAAAGTATACATCAAAGATGAAACACGGAAGCATAAACAAAATATCAGACGATATTGAAAAGACAACAGACAAGATGTAAAGAAATGACGAATAGTCAACAAAGAGAGATGACAGTAAAGATGCAAATGTAAAGAAAGTTGGTAACAACACCTAACAATAACTATCTAAATGTAACAACGTATTGTAAAATACAAAAATGCTAAAGTATATTTATTATAACTAAACACAAACCAAAAAAAGCTTTAAGACAAGAGCAGCATAATAAGATAATGTAAACTAATGTTATAATGTTAAATTAACTAAAAATATTTTACAACCCAAATTATATTCTATCCCTTCTTTATAATTTTTTATT